>CM060966.1:144849357-145134357 GCA_030765045.1 Tenodera sinensis
TTCTGCTGCTGAATAGCAAGCCTACGGTTAATTAGAGCAGGGTCTTAACAAATTGGGACCTGAAGGAAAATACGAAACTTCCTTTCGGCTCATTCTAAAGCCACGTTTGGTTGTATATCTTTCTATGTCGGTGTCCTCGTTAGCGTTCACCAAGTTTGACTCTTTCTTCAAAGCCTCGTACCATCTGTTTACCAGTTCACAGTTGCGCCAGCAAATTGCTACAGTAAAAGATGTTAAAACTGATTAGCTTTACGTTGTATTCCACTGTTTCATTTTCTTTCAACCAAATGATCTGTATGGATTGAAATAACGTTCATCCTTGAAACCAATGCTATTAGATGCCATTCTGAGCAAGTTTTGTTAATAAATATTGTCATCTACCTTAAGGCCTGGTTGCGTAAATATTGCTGACTGGAGATCAGATATAATCTAAGATCAGAACGTGAACTGTGATCAGAATTGCATTGTATAAAACTAATCTAAGATAATCGAATCTCAGTTCAATTTAGATTTTAGTTCGTAATATGTTTGGCAGCGTCGTAAAACGCATCCGGGCAGGAGCAATCACTTGTTCATCAGCTTCCGAAGCATTTGACAGGGTGCAATATGATAGGAAAATGGCGCAAAACAAGAAACAGAAGAGATTATCAAATTGTGATAACTGTAGATCAGGTCCAGGTTCAGAATTATCCTCCACGTGAATATTAGTCTCATACAAACCACAGAACGTACAAACACACGGCAGGCACTAGAAATACAGGAACCGGAAACAACAAATTCACAGACAATCGATTATAGTATTCTTCCGCTGTCACTATTAGCGCGAGATCGGCGATATATCAATGATCTGGAAACTTCTATCGTAAAGAATGGTGAAATACTTGAACGGCGTTTGGCGGTAAAACTCAAGTTAGTTAATAATTAACACTTTTTTTTAGCACTCACTGCTTTCGCGGACTTTTATTTCTTTGTCTACGACATTCGTCTTCTAGCACAACCCTAAGCTTTACTGAAGATTGTTTTCAGATGAACTCCAATTAACTTTTATGCAATGGGGTCTAAATTATGTTAAATTAATAAAATCGCTAGCTTTTCAGCTGAACGGTAAGCCCACGTAAGTCATTCTACTCGAGTTAGTTCATCATGTAAACAAGCATTCACCAGTTGCGTCGGAAACTGTTAGGAAAGTCAAACTCGAGGACAAATTCCAATGATTATTAAATATTAATGCAAAAACAATAGTTGAAATGTCGTCTTCCTCTGTTTAGTAAAGCTTAGTGCAATGCAAAGACACGCTAAAGGGCAGTTAAGCTATTTGCTGATAGTTGGAGGATCAGCCACGTGACCATTTGTTGTCACTCACAGCGGAAGGATACAAATTACCTTTGTTTATACGAAGTTTAGTGGCTTTGCTAATGGCTGTTTACCTGCGCTCTAATCTTAGGCTGAACATAACTCACATTCATGTGATAGCCCCTTTAAATGCCACGAGGCCAGGGTTTTAAGAGCATGTGCATTATTCACAACATTAAACCTTGTGCAACAATGGCCATCTTTTCCATTTTTCAGCACGCTCCATCAGCCAGGTCGTAGCCACGTTTCCCCCCTTGCATATGTGTATACTAGGTACCGAGTATATGTTGTTAAAATCCCTCCCTCTACCTCCCCGTTCATTTCCCTTGCATTAATCGGATCAGAGCTAAACCCAGGCTGGAGGTATAATAACTGCAGTTAGCAGGAAGTGCGTGGCTTAAGGCAGATCCCGTTCCTTTTAAGTAGGGTACACTCAGGTTCCGCTGTGGAGGGCCGGAAAAATTCGCCTGCAACACATCCTGGTTTATTGCAAACGGAATCAAACCAACATATCTGATAATATGCAAACATTACACAAGTCTACAAATTGAAACCTTTGGATAGCTATTTTACATTTGAAAAATGATTTGATTATTCCGATGCTGCTGGTTTAAAAATGATTCCCATTTTTCTCCATCACACTAGGATGTTTTATATGTCAAGAATAAAATATTCATATATTTTTTTTCGAAAAATGTACATAGCTTAAGATTTACAAGTGTTACAAATAAAATTGTGAGATTTTCATTACTCAACACCACAGTTCATATTGTGACTTTGGGCTCCGCGCACGGCGATGAACGGGAGAGCTACATCGCACCACGTGACGTACCGACGAGCGGGCAAGACGTTGCCTCTCGTGCCTACTGTGTGTACGTGACAGTAACAATGAGGGGGCAGAATCGAAAGGGGACGAGAGCATTCTCGAGAATTCTAGCGAGCTATTCCTGGTGCGTGCGCATGCACGTGTGCGTGTGTGTATGTGTGTGTAGCTGAGAAATTTGATCCCGCGACCTTGGAATTATACTTCGTTACACGTAAGGGGTAAAGGAAGTCAAAATTAGCCAGTAATTTCTCAAAATTACATTATTTGATGCTCATTTGATCGCTGCTATTTAATTAATCTTAACACATAATATCACAAAAATGATTTAACATAAATTGTTTATTTAACGACATCTATATTTTATTGTGTTGAAACCTTTTGTAATGGTTTGTCTGGTACGCTTGGTATACCAATTATTTTGGAATGAAGACGACTTCACAGGCTATTCGCAGAAAATCAAATATAAATATTTTACTACTCGTAAAATATAAAAAATCATCAATGTGTTTTTCCATAAACTAAAAATTAACATTTTCCGTGACGTTGCCAAATATCCCTAGATCTCTTTGCATGCCATTTTAACATTACATTTTGACTAAATTCATTCGAATTAAGGTAGAAATACATTACAGCATTATTCACACAATGTTTGCGAGACAGTTAATGAAATAATAAATCACTTATATCCGTTCGTCCAGAAGCCATATGACTCGAAATATTTGACGTAATTTTTTTTCCCTTTAAACCGTTCTTTATTGACAATAATTATATTGGACATATTTGCTACAGTCATTATGTTAAAAATTAAAGTTAAACCCTGTGGCACTACAGTTCATATCGGATCAACCCGACTGCCGGCCTCACGCCCACATACGCAAGGATCACCAAATAAAAACAGCAGAAAAATACTTAAATACTCTGCTCTTAATACAAGTGAGAGGGATAAAGTCACATTTCCCCTGAATTCTCATTTCTCCCTCTACAGAGAGGACTAATCAAATAACAAGATCTTGGCGTTCTTCACAATAAACAAATTTACTTTTATTGAATTCCACCAATCAACATATATTTATGAAGCACTACTTCAAACGAATGCCATCTGACGGCAAACAACAACATTTAGACGAACCTGCTTTGCATTTAGTTGTTCTTTATATCAGTTGGGAGATTCTTGGGTACAAATGTTCCATCTACTGTAAGGGAACCAAATCCCCTCGTATTAAGGGTTCCTTTAGAGTGGACGTCGCAAAAATATAAATGAAGGGCATTTCAAGATTTGTATGTGGAAATCAAACAAGGAAACTTTTAATTCTTTTTTCTTTTTCTGCCTGCGAAGAGGTCGAAATCTCCTCTGCATAATAAGATGCGAGACGCCTGCTAAAACGCGCTGCAAGAGCTAACAGAATAAAACATGAGAGAAGAGGAGAAATAAACATACAAAGGAGATGAGTGGGCTTGTTTTACTCCGCGACTTATATTTTTCCGTTGCCCTACAAATAAATAGTGCTTTTCTTACTTAGTTTGTTATATGCCTTTGATATTTACATTGCGCAGTATACAATCTGATTGTAAGAACGATATATCAGTTTTAAGCATTTAATGTATTAGTTTTTGTTTACGAAATATATTTAAGTTGCTTCCTGACATTTCAAGTCAAAATAATTCTGAAACTGTGTACGATAAAAGCTTGCGTTTCCATTTTTTTGTTTCATAGCTTAGTTACTTTTAGTGTGCCTCAATTGGTTAGGCACTGCTCTACTGTTCCTAAGGTCGCGGGTTCAAATCCGGCCCAGTCAGATGGTTTTTAAGTGTGCTTAAAAATGGCAGCTCCATGTCAGTAGATTTACTGGCATGTAAAAGAACTCCTGCGAGACAAAATTCCGGCACACCGGTGACGCTGATGTGATCCTGGCAATTGAGAGCGTCACTAAACAACAAAACAATTTTTTTTTCTGATGTCAGTAGATTTACTGGCATGTAAAAGAACTCCTGGGAGATGAAATTCGGGCACACTGGCGGCGCTGATAATTTGATTCTGGCAATTGAAAGAATCACCGTTTTTCTCTACCCACATGGTTTAGTTTTGTCTTCTGTAAACATTTCTTGAAAATAGTTATTATTATACTTCCTTCAAGTTAATAGAGTTTACGTCGTAACTAATCTGAGACGTAATTTTATCTCTTATGAAATAGCAGCACATCGGCTTCTCTGAAAACCTTGAGAAAACTCGTGAACATTTTCAGTAACTACTAGCTTCTTGTTATTTTACTATAGCACAGAGTAATAAATTTATTATATGTTTATTCTCCATGGAGGAGTGACGAAACATATACGTTCTTTAGCATATAACTCGTATATTAATGATGGCCATGGTAACTTAATTCAGAATAATACATAACCTAAATTCTATGTAGTTTCCTAACCAGTACAAAATTGTATTGAAGTGGCATAATCAATGTTATTTATAAACAGATGCTGCAAACCTTACATTTAATAAAGACATTTGATACGGTTCAACATGATATTCTATTAGCTGAACTGCAATTATACGGAATAAGAAGAAAGGGGCAGGAATTGTTTCTTATTTGTGTAACCACAAACATATGGTTGAAATAACAAAGATTGATTTGCAAACTATTTTAAGAAGTTTTACCTCCAAAAGGGGCTCTAATGACCTAGCTGTCGACGGGCCCTTAAACCCTACTCACTCACTCACTCACTCACTCACTCACTCACTCACTCACTCACTCACTCACTCACTCACTCACTCACTCACTCACTCACTCACTCACTCACTCACTCACTCACTCACTCACTCACTCACTCACTCACTCACTCACTCACTCACTCACTCACTCACTCACTCACTCACTCACTCACTCACTCACTTTACCTCCAAAATGCACAATAGTAACCATGGAGTATCTCAAGGTTCTATATTTGGGCCCCTTTTATTTCTCACAATTATAAATGATTTTCCAAGACACTGTAGGTTTGCGAATGATACTAACATAATTATGGAAAGACCAGAGATTAAAGGGAAGCTGATAATCAGAATGGAGAAGTGGTAACAAAAGCAGCAATAATTGCATTCGCACATAAAATAAAGACGAGAATCCTATCGATCTTCAAATATATGAAACAAACATTATACAAGTTAACCATTCGAAATTTTAGGCATGTGGCTAGATCTATATCAATGTCTAGATTGGCGAATCTATATAGTTAACTTAATAGCACAATTAAACAGATTCTATTTTTCACTAAGGGTAATAAAGAAAGATTAGCTATGAATGCTATAACATTTATATATGCGGAAAGCCTATTGAGATATGGGGCGATGTTTTTGCAGAAATAGTTTATAAGACCAAGGAACAATAATTAGAACCATTACGAATATTGCTAAGATTGACACGTGTAGACTATTTTTAAAGAATTAAACTTATTAACTGTGCCCAGTTTGTATTTATGCATCACATGTTAGCGAAGCAAAATATTAATAATTTTATTACAAATGAAGATATTCATTTTCACAATACTAGCAGCAAAACAAATTTAAGAGTTATTGGACCTAAAACACCCCTGTTTTCAAAATAGGTAAAATATTGTGGGACTATGCTATTTAATAAATTGTCAATAAGTTTAAAAGAACAGTCCTTACTTCGTTTCAAAGGACATTTGAAGAGCGTTCTACAGAGAGAGGCTTATTAGAATATAGATCAGTTTCCAGACTCAATTTAATAACTAAATATATTATGTATTTAAATTGATAAATACTGTAGTTAAATTGATGTAGGGGTAATTTTGTATCAGTTATTTTAATTTGACGAAACCACACATACCTTGTTATATTGATGGTGAATAAATTTGAATTTGAGTTTTGCTAAATATGTTTTCAGGCGGCATTAAAACACGAACAATTTTTCTGAAATTATGATTTAGAACTTCTTAGTCGAACAAAGTTTCCTCTGAATTAGGTAAGCGGTAGAGAAAAGTAAAAAAGATTATAAAACTGTTAAGTATATAATCTGGACAACACAGTTATCCTCTTTTGTTTTGAAAGTTTGGAACTGGCAGAAGTAATCCTCTTGCAGTTGTTTGTGAAGCAGCAACTTATAAATACAGGAGACATCCTTCAGTTCTCATCAACTTCATCTCGCAGTTGATCGATTTTCGCCAGAGAAAACGAGCTCCTTCATTTTACAACAGTTTGCATCTTCATCTCAAGCGCTCCTTGTTAGGACTTCTTTCCTTACAAATCACAAGAAATGAAAACCAAATAACCTATCCCATCTTCTCATCAACAGTCAGCTTTCTTCCCCAACAAGAAAAACAGAGAAGACAATCCAATGTTCTACTAATGACGTTCAATATTTTCCCTTAATTATGAACGACTCCTCCACTCGAGACCTTTCCGCCCGTTTGCTCCTTGTATAATCAGTTACTAAACTTCCATCATCTCAGTTATATTTGTTCAAGTTTTCCCAAGCCCTAATTCCACCTTGTTCTTCCCGAAAATTATTTCCCGTTTGGATGAGCGATTTTCTTATTGTATTCCCTGATCTCCTTTTTGTTGAGTAAGCTGGCAGGAGCCGACACTATTCTGAGAAAACGGGAACAGCAAGATCGAAGGAAACTTTCTTTCACCACCAGACTCATTAGCTGCTTTTAACAGGAAACTGCTTTGTCAGTAGCGTTTGTTGCTTGAATGTGCGATACTAAAGACATTCAGTAGGTATATGGTTAGGTGGAGGGGCGAAAAATTCTGTGATGCATTGTATTGCTTTCACTACCCACTATGTTTATTTTATACAGTTTTTAACGCTAATGACCAAGTAGTTGAGCGCCCATAAACCAAATATAAAAAATTACAACATTTTTCAAACTATTCGTGCAAAAACTTATTTTATCTACTGCGTGTTAGAGACAAACATGTTTGAATAATTAGTTTAACTTGGTTTCAGCTAGTAGTTCACAAGTGTACGGTCAGTGTTGAGAGAGTTTGAATATCACCATAGACAGTTTTAAACATTTAATCGTCGCGTCGGAGTTGTTTGTTGTGTTCAAACAATTTTTAGCGAGTGAATCGTCGGGATTGTTTGTGTGAATAGTTGAGCAATATTAGCGTTTTGGGCTAAGGTTAGGATAAGGTAGAACATCTGTGAATTGCCAGGTCATGACAAAGTGCTTATTATGTTAACGATAAATAGGATTGTATTTTGTGATTTAGCTTTAGAAGAGAAATGAAGTGACAGATAAATTAACCGAACGCGTCATTAGTCACACTGGTGTCAAAAATGGAATTTGTTTATCTTTATTTGGTCACAATATATACTATCTATATTATCCATAGTAAATAATTTATAATAAACATATGTATATATGATCTATTATGAAAAATCGTAATGTGCTGCTTTTGGCCATGCCGACTGAGTGTAAAGCTGATATATCGCGGTACGGTTGTTAAATAGACGTGCTGTAAATGTGGCGTTTGAGCTGGTGACGTATCACAAAGGTCATACGCCTGTCATTTCCGCAACAGAAGATGACATGTGCAGTTGGTCGATGAGTTTGATCTACAGGTACAGTTTGAACTGTATCATAGGCAGGTGATGTTTCATGATAATTTATTACTTGTTTTATCTCCATCGTAATTGATAACACAACAGTGATTTGAAACATCGATATGTTAATACTACAATTACAGATGCTCATCATCTGATAGATAGTCAGATAACGACCATCTGTTATCCGCCGCTGTGTTCTGATTGGATAATTAACTGGCTAATAGGCTATGCATATTTGTATGCTTATGATTTATGTGGTATAAAGAACATAGATAAAGAAACACCCATGCACTAATCTGCGATGTACCTATCCTAAATGAAAACTCACTAATGACGTATTAGTGTCCGCCTGTATTTGACAGCCATGCTTAGCATTTAAGCCGGTGGTCGTGGTTCAAACCTCAGCTGAGTTCGGTTTTCCATCGTGGTTTTGTTTAGACCTCATGGAAAAAAACAAACTCTGCCAATTTGCCAAAAATTGGAGCGGGTGGGGGGAGGGGTTACGCCCAGCTTATAACCTGAAAAACTATTTTACTTTGGGGATAGTGGCACCTACATAAGTCACTCAATTATTTCTTTTCTGCCTGTTTGTTTCAAAATGCTGCTGAATAAATTCTTACTTTGCCTACTACGTATAGTAAGTAGTGGAAGTATTGTATTCTACCTAAAATTTCGATGTCGAAATTTCACCGGAAATATGTTTTGAGGTCTCTGAATTAGGAAAAAAAGCAATTTTAGATAAAGCTTGTGTGTGTGTCTGTGTGGGTGGGTGTGGGGGTGGGGTGGGCGCGTGGATGCGTGTGTGTAAACAGTATAACTCAAAAAGGGAAAGTTGCTTAGAAACCAAAGTTGGTATTTAAGTTTAATGTCTTTCAAGGATGCGACATGAAGATTTTGAAGAAAATTACTTCATCCTAAGGTACCCTTTACATGGAAAATTTTTCGAAAATTTTGATATTCTTAAAAATGGCTCTAAGGATTTTAATATGTTCAAGATATTTTTATTATAACTGAAATGTATGTTTTGAATGTTCTGGCTACAGACAACGTAGCCCTGTTTACTCTGAATGACTTTTGCTGGTAAACCGCAAGAGATAGACCAAATATTACTTTACTAAATGCACGTCTCATTAAAACACAGTTTATGTTAAATGATCTTTTTGTGAAGTCGACCATTTCGGAGACATTCTTTGTTATTTGTAAGAATTTGGCAATAATTAAAGACGTTATAAAATGGAAGGACCTGATTCATTCTTGGTCATGCAAATAGAAGCGAATTCAATGTCATCACATAGAAACGAGCCTCTTAAAACGTTTGACTATCATGTAAAGCTTACTGTATTGCCTTAATGCCTACAAGAAAATTATCAATAAGGTAATTTCAACAAATATTTATCTCAACATGAAGTAGATATAGGAATAACTGTTTGTAAGAATCGTTTGTATAAGGGTGAGTTGAGGAAGCCATGTGAGTGCAACACATCAGATGTTTTACAAAGTGATGTATTAAATTTTTACTTTCTCTACTGGTAAGTAGGGGAAGTATTGCATTCCACCCAAAAATTCGATGTCGAGATTTCACCGGAAATATGTTTTGAGACCCCCTGAATAAAAAAAGTATTTTTAGAAAAAGGTCCATGTGTGTGTGTCTATGTGTCTGTCAGTCTGTGAACAGCATAACTCAAAAACGAAAAGTCAGTTAAAAACCAAAGTTGGTATTTAAGTTTAATGTCTTTCAAGGATGAGACACGAAGATTTAGAAGAAAATAGCCCCACCCTAAACTACCCTTTACATGGAAAATTTTTCGAAAATTTTGATTTTCTTGAAAATGGCTCTAACGATTTTGATTAAAATGTCATATGTTTGAGATATTTTTATGACAAATGAAATGTTTATCTTGAATTTTCTGGCTATAGCCCCTGTAGTCGTATTTATTCTGGACGACTTCTGCATAACTGGTAAACCGTTAGAGATAGACCAAATCATACTATACAAAAAATGTAGATCTTGTTAAAATACACAATTTATGTCTAAATAAATTTTCTTGTAGGGTGAACCATTTCGGAGATATTGCTTGTTATGTGTGTGAGTTTCGGAAAACTTGAACTTCCATGAAATGGATCATCGTTGTTCATTTTTTATATGTTAAGTGTGCAATATAAGCAGAATCTCAAACCTTTAAAACATTTGACTATCGCAAAAAGCCTACTGTATTCTAAGTTCCCGTTGCACCTACAAGAAAATAAACAAAAGATGATTTGTAGAAATGTTTATCTTAACTAACACGAAGAAGATATAGGAATAAGAGTTCGTAAGAATGGTTAGTACAAGAGTAGAGAAAGTCATGTGAGTGTAACACATCAGATTTTTATATTCAGTTTTTTAAGCTTTTCTACATATCATACCTAGTGGTATTAAAACGTTGGGTCTATGCCTTATTTCTAAATCAAACTTTAGTGCTATCAAATCTTTGGTGAAGGATGGGGTGGATCCGCGAGAAATAAAGGAGCGACTGGCGTGTGGTGCTATATTGGAGAAACATGTTTTTCATCAGAAGGTAAATTCACTGCAATTAAAGGTGAGATATACATGGAACAATAAAACAAATAAAACTAATAACTATTAGAGATAGAGCCAGGAAAAGGGCACGTTAAAAGCATACAAATGTAGAAGTGTAGGGAATGTATATGCTACGTTAAATTCCTTTGTATATTTTCTGGTATTCTTTAGGTCATTCAAAATAAATTTCAATCCACTCTTCAGTTTGCTATAATGCAGGAAGTAATTATTGTAAAATATTATATTAACAATAAACCTTCTAATATTTAAAAGCAAAAAAAGATTTATTTTTTAAATTTCAAAGAAATAAATTCCTATCAATTTCCAACACCTGTATTGTATTTTAACTACACGCGTAAAAGATGAATAAGTCAAAAACGCCATACATTTTTATGTATTTTGCTGTGTGACATATTTATGCTCCGTTAGGGCTAAAGTCAATGGTTGGTTTAGACAACAATGGGGGGGGGGGGGGGCAGGTTATGAAGCGCCGCAGTTTGGTAGTTCGACCCTATCTACTCCTGGAAGAATAAATGGTAGTTTAATGTGCAGGTGCGTCCCAGGAATATAAATAACGTACACTGAACATTACATTTCAGGTCGTAGTATGGATATTGGGTGTTGTTAATAACCATTTTGTATACGATAAAATATTGATGTGTTAAATGGACAAAGGTAAAAAATGTCACACTTCTTATGGCTCAGCATTTGTTTTCTACTCCACAGCGTGTATTTATTTACGATTCGTATGTGTTAACCCAGTCAGCTCGCCAAGTGAAAGTGTGATTTGCAGAAAGATTTCCAGGTGTAAAAGTTCCAGGCTGCACAACAATCCGTGAATATTACAATACATTTCAGGCCACAGGAAGCGTTCTACGACGAGTGATGGATAGCTTCCTAGGGATGCCAAAAATACATGGACAAGACGGTGACCAGTTTCAACACCTCCTTTAATATCATTGGTAAGTAAAACCTTTAAAAGTAGTTTTAAAAATATATGGTTTTATCCGCTCTATTGTATGATAGCGACAGTCGCCGACGAGTGCCGAGGACACGTACAGGAAAAACACAGTGGAGTCGGTTTGGAGTCTTTTGGATCACCCGTTATTTGGCTTGTTACAAACGTTTATTCTGTGTTTCTCTCAGAAGTTTAGCTATGACCTTGAGGTTGACACAAGTGAACCTTAGATAACACGGTGTTTATTTCTCTCGCTCTGACGGTTTACACTCTGCTTCAAAAGTAACTTTTCTTTTCCGAGACGATAGATATTACGCAAAAGAGCATCAGTATAACACTACATTAGAACATCAAACAAAGAAATTATGATCATACTTTTAATAATGCATTGTTCCGATTAACCAATTGCAGAAATGGTCTTATTACATATTCCCTTGCAGATACAAAGGCAATAAGGAAATATAGTTAACCTTAAGGGATTGTCAAATTCTTTAAAAGTTTGACGTTATCTGATTCCTTTGAAATTTCCTTCCCTTTGCGTAACTAGGAGAGAGAGAGAAACAGAAAGAAAGGAATAACAACTTCCATATGCGAAAACCACAAGTATTGCGAAATTGAAACTAATAATAAAGAATATCTCACAAATTGTTAACTTCACAAAAAAGTATGAGAAATTCTGTGCAACAGAAGTGAAGAGGACTTCAGAGGCTCTTAGAAAATTCATTGCATTTGTTATAAAATATGCCAAACATATGGTATTTTAATTAAAATCGTTAAAACCATTTTTGAGAAAGTCTATAAAAATATTTAAAAAAATGTTTTATGTGAAGAAGAGGACGCTTTTCTTGAAAATATTCGCATCCTTGGAAAATGGAAAACTTAAATATCAAGTTTGATAGTGTACGAACCTTTCGTTTTACTGTTCACACGCACACATACACACAAACGCACAAATCGCAAAAAAAAAAAAAAAAAAAAAAAAAAAAGCGATTCAGGGACCTCAAAACCTACATTTACTGTGACATTTAGGCCGGACTTTTTTTGTGAAATGCAATTCCTGCTCCACATATGTGGTATAGAAAGTGAAAAGTAAACCATTTTTTTCTAAAAAGTGACATTTTTCCACAAATAGTGTAGCCTGGATTTTTCTTTATTCTGAGAAGACGAATTTCGGGTAACTTTAAGCTCTATGGACCCCGAGCTCATTTGAGCGTAATTTCAACCATTTTATTCATTCATGTAGAATTCGACATTACCTATCTGGTTAAAAAACGCTCAAAATAAAAGACTTGCCATAAAAATGCATTATAGTTTCTCTTTAAAGTTATGGTCTAAAACTGTATATCAATAAGAATTTTATATTATGATAATTAAAGTCCTTATTACAACAAATGTATGGGAAGAGGTGCAAGCTTCACCTACATTAGACGCCCGTTGTGTGGCGCTAAGTCACATCACGCCATTGACATCTACGAGGGAGTCATTTCCAGTTTAGTACACAGGTTCATGAGGAAATTAAATCGCTGTTGTGCCTGAGTTTGGTTTTGACACGTGTTAACTTCGAAAAGGCTTCTCTCCACAAGAGAAGCTAGTAATGGGAATGATTATAAAAGCTTTGATTACTTTGGACATTGATGAGGACAGTGAACCACTGGAACCAATCACGTGAAAGTGTTCTTTAACGCCCATTGATAACAGGATGAGAAAACAACCCTTCTTATGTTCGGATTAATTTCATTTTAGCCTCTAGTTTATCAATGGAAGTACAAAATGTGTTAGCGAGGATAATGAAATATTGATGCCCTACATGAAAAGATAAATATTTTCCCATAACTGATGTAATATTGTCAACTTTAGAAACCGCCGCTCCACTCGACGTATCAGTGGAGGACAGGCAATGGCGATGTGACGTCTGATCACGCTGCTGAACATGCTTACACTGTAGACGAGTTCAGCGTGTGCCGTCACCGCTATCTGCACTGTCGCAGGGGAAGAGAAAGTATGAGACATGCGGAATGTTACAACGTAGGAAAGTCAGTAAACATATCTGGTGTTAATAACACAACTAACGTCTTGGATGTTATATATTAATACTGAATTTTTAATCACACAATTGGTCACAGATGATCAATAATTGCAATTCGGCTGTATGCTATGAGAAAATATACAATAATTCTAGTTTATGTCAAGGATAGTCATATTATAAACTTAATAGAGTAGAACATTGTCATTTCCTCTACCACACAGAACAAAATTACGGAAATTTTCCGACACTTTGTTTCATTTTTCTTTAACTGGTTTATCAATGTTAGGACGTAGTGTCTGAGAAATTTGTAATCACGATTGCATCTTAGGTTGTGATCTGAGAAGGCATTCGAGGATTTCAACTTACTAGTTTTCGTTTTGCTTGTACTGGCCATGTTATTATCATCGAGAGCGCTGCACCTGACTGAACCTCCAGTTCCGTACCCACAGCGCCGTTTATCTAGGCAACGTGGCTCTTGCCTGACATCACACGAACTGATAGCCTCTTGACTTAAGCATAACTTGTAAACCGCAAGAAATGGACCAAGTCTTACTATACAAAAATGTACATCTCGTTAAAACATACAATTTATGTACATTTTTTGGTGGAGTAAACCATTTCGGAGATATTCCTTGTTGTTTGTATGAGTTTTGCGATACCTATACTTTTCACAAATGGAGGATCGTTATTCATTTTTTATGTCTTAGCTATGCAAAGAGAACGGAATTTCGAAACTTTAAAATATTTTACTATCACTCAAAGCCTACTGTATTTATTTTGCTAAAGTGCTCCAACGTAGTGTCATATCAGACGGTGAATGAATGAAATGGGTGAAATGATGCTCAACTGAACCCAACGTCCATAGAGTTTTAAGTTACCTCACATTCGTCTTCTCAGGATAAGAGAAAACCTCGGTAGAAACCTTATCTTGATAACTCACTGTGAGATTCGAACTCGCGATCTCTTGGACAAGAGGCAGACATGCTACCACCATGCTACAGGGGCGGATACCTACTGTATTCTCATATTCCCCTCGCACCTACAAGAAAATGAGCAATCAGATAATTTCTGTAAATGTTTATCTCGACTAACATCAAGAAGATATAGGAATAAGAGTTTGTAAGAATAGTACAAGAGTAGAGAAAGCCATGTGAGTGCAACACATGAGATTTTTGTACATAAGCAACTCAAAGCTTTATTGTTTATTCATCATCCGTGCATGTCTCATGTTTTTGTTGCAACTGTTAAGCTTAGGGCAGTTGAGGGTTTTACGGACGCTGCTGAAAGCCTGAATGAAAAGGGAGAAGGGCAAACGGACAAAGCAAGGACATAATTTCAGCTCACGTCTGCTTCCCAATTACGGCCAATTACCGACCGAGCAGCTTGAGGCCGTGACCACCACAGTTACCTAGTTAGACCATCTTCCACCAGGGGACACGTTGGAGGTGCCACAATGGGTCTCGGGCTTTACGTCGGCACGTCATTCAATCTCTTGCTCTGCTCTGTACATCGTCTAAGACAATTACTTCTACATTTAGTGCAAGAAATCCGCAACTGGTCTGGGCGTGGTTTTATCTAAGTTGGTAAAACTCCTCTTCTGAAAGAAGAGACATTTCTAAGTATGCTAAAAACTTGGAAATTCGGTGCAATTCTAAAAAAAACTATAAAGCTATTAAAATGTCGAAAAAGCCAGGACGCATAAGCTACAATATAGCACATTCTTTCTGAATATGACAAACCTGCTGTGATGCACTTTCTGTGCTAGTTCTTGTATAAACTACTCTTAAATGTGCTTATTTTTCTATATACTTCGTATTAATTGAGAGATATTTGTAGAGAAGGTTTTATTACATGTTTCCTTAAGGGCATAATGGGAATAGGAGAACACAACGAATAGTGACTTCCCATTTGAGAAAAGTAAAAGTATTGAAAAATCAAACAAATACCTAACAGGGTTAATGTAGGAAATGGTTTACTCTAGAAAAGTTATGTTGCATAATTACAAGTGCTTTAACGAGATTATATTTTTTGTGTAGTAAGATTTTCTCTATCTGTTATGGTTTACCAGTTATTCAAGTCATTCAGAATGAAAACTTCAGGGACTATTCATAGAGTATTTTAAGATATACGTGTTTATTTGTCATGAAAATATCCTGCCATTTTCATCAAACATACATTACTGCCATTTTTAAGAAAACATTTGTCAAAATATTTCCACGTAACGGGCACTTGGTGTGGGGAATTTTTTAAATATTCTTGGAAAAATCTGAACTTATATACCAAGTTAGATATTTAACTAAATATTTGCTTTAGTTATGTTGTTCAGACAAATAAACAGACGGACAGACAAACGCAAAATACCTTTTCTTTCCTTCTTTGTTTCTCTTTTTTTTGAATTCAGGGAGTTTCAAAACATGTCTTTGGGAAATACAATACTTTTCTCCTTTAAGTACGTTGCAGAGAAAGTAAAAATGAGAATTTTCTTTCTGCTAATTTGGCTGATAGTTTTTTAAATAATGGATATGAAAAGTAGCAGTCAGTCTTTCAAGTGAAAGATAAGCTCCCTGCCAATTTCTGTCACTCACTCTCCTCTTCTGTCTATGCAGCTTTGTGTCTTGAGGGTTGTCGGACTTTACGGCGACGATGTGCTAACAGAATATGAGCTCTTGGACGACAGGTAAACGGAAGGGAGTGAGTTAAACCTTACTTCCCCTCCAGTGGCATCCCTGCTCTAGAATTTTATTTGGAAGACAAACACTACAATGTGCAAGCCAAGGTAAGAATAGCTAATTATAGTTCCTGGTGGGTTGTTTTCATCTACCTATGCAATTGCATTTAATAGACTTGCTCTTTCCACCAGATTTAACATTCGGTGTGTAGACTTTTGTTCAAAGAGCCGCGATTGTTATATACAAGATGAGAGTTACCTTCTTTTAAGGTATCTAAAATAATTAATTGTTCCCGTTATTTGCGCTTTTCCAGCACTTTGCAGCACTCTTTGTTAGCACGATCTCTGTAGTTATACAAACCTTAACATATTTTTCCATTATATTTATATAAATGTCGAATATAATATTTCGCAAATCTTGTCGCCTACTTAACCCTACTGATTATGTCACAATAGAATATGTGTAACTTTAACACCACTGAAAACCTCGTTTAAACTCCATCGGCCGGCGAGTAAACAGTAACAATTAGCGTGGCAGAACAAAGAATTTCTAGAACGTTCGCGAGACTTCCGGCTGCCGGAGTGCTTGTAAAAGGTTCGAGGAAGGATGAGTTTTCAGAAAAATCCATGCTACGTCAACCTCCCTTATAAAAGCATGCGGAATGGTAAGAGGGCAGCAGTTTTTTGAGACAAAGAGAAGAGTTGCAGTTATTTTGTGATGAAATCGGAGTGCTAAACGAGACTGCTGTGCATGTGTCTGCACAGTCATCGTCGTGAGAGAACTGTGCGTACTGACAGAGACATTTTGGGACTTTCAATCATCACGGAGTTGTGTTGTGTGAAGCAGTTTTTAAGGAGTCTGATTGTCGAAGCCATCGGTTACACAGAGGGAACTGAAGGACAGCAAATTGTGTGCAAAGGTTACGAGAACACAGAACAGCTGTGAGTTGTAAGGTTACGAAGAACTGTAGACTGCGTTAACGGTAAAATAGAACTGTTTAGAGCTTCAGTTTTAGAAAGAACATAAAGTCACAGGAAAAGTAACTGGACTTTGTCATTTTCGTCACAGTATAGTAATGGACAAAATATTCGCAACTCGAGCTCACAGGATAACATGCAGATAAAACCTTCCAGTTAGGGGGAGTGAGTGAGTAATGGTGTTTAAGGGCCCGTCGACAACTAGATCATTAGGGCCCGCCTTCCAGATAGAAAAGGAACAAGGAAGAAAAGAGAAAATCTGACATGTTATATTCATGAGAGTATCACTTTTGTATTTCTATAAATTATTCGTACAAAAGTTTGTTCTTGTATGTCCTTCTGTTACTGCAGATACACATTTGCAAAAATGGTTTGGTAGTAGGTTTCATTTACATACGAAGGGAATACAGTAGGCTAAAGCGATTGTCAAATGATTAAAAAGCAGGTCGTTATGTGCTGGCTTTGAAATTGCACTCCTTCTATGTGAGGAGAAACAAATGAATGACGTCTTAACAGTTAAAAATCTATTAATAGAACATTTAAACTGGTGGTAACAAATACCTTGGAAATAGTTAACATCGAAATAAATACAAACTTAATACTTCAACAAAATATATACTTTTTCGCAAATTTGTGTGTCTCTTGCCAGTTGCCAGTTACACAGTGTTCGTTCAGTACGAACAGGAGTTCTCGAAATTCATAGAAAATTCAAGACGTACATTTTATTTATTCACGTATCTTAAAATCATGTACTATTTTATTCAAAACCATTAGAGCCATTTTTAAGAAAACAAAAACGCCACGAAAAATATTTCATGTAAGGGACATTTTGGTATGTGTGACTTCGTGCAGCAATTTTTCAAGATGGTGGCCTTGACCATAGTTTATAACATAAACACCCTTAAGTGTGCAAAGTATTAATTTCATACCTGTAAAAATATAGAAAATTCAAATTTCAAAGCCAGGATCCCTGAATATAGGTATTCCTAGAGTGTGGGAGTTTACTGTATTGTTGTCGGTGAAACACAATAAATAATTCTGAAGCTCTCCTCTGAGGCACACCCCAGGACATACACATAAATTTAGGGTTATGTATCGCACACATCCTATGTATGCATAGAAAATAGTTTTTTGCCAAGTTAAAACGCTTGTAATCTATTTAGAGAAAACAAAGGAAGGAAAAAGTGATGCTAATAAAGCCCTAGGCATACGATTCAAATTCCCAGCTTACTTTCATTGGAAGTCGCTAGAGGGTCACAACCTTAGTTAAATAACCTGCTCGTTATAACAACGGAAACTGCAGAGTATGTTAGCTGAATTTTATAGCATCTCGAAAGGATTTTCCATTTTATTACGAAGGATAATTATGTGGCCCATAAGCCATTTGAAAGAGAGTTTTACTTAAGATATTACGAGCTTCTTTACTCGCAGTTACCGTTATTGCACTTTCCTGCCCGCAGGGCTACCAACATCATAAATGCAATTAAATAGAACCTGGGGCTACCAGGAAATGATGCCCTCTCCCTTCCCCAGAAGCGCTTAGATACCGTGCTCTGGCCATTAAACTAATGCCCCTGTTTTTTATCGTATCATACGAGATAATTAAATGCATTTGCATACAATGTAAAACTCCGCTAAGCTGTATAAAACGTGGGCTACAAATCAAGTCCATAAGCTTATTCCGTAATAATCAGGCCTACATAATTTACAACGTAGTGCAGAAACCAAGCTGCAGCACGTGTCCAAATACCTTCAGTCATTACTGCTGAAATTTGCTTACGAAGATCACAAGGAAATGCGATTTATGTATACGCTACCAAATAACCCTAACTGTAGATTGAACTGTGATCTCGTAGTCAAAGGGTTCCTTGTTAGCGAGTTATTCAAAATAGATCTTAAACATGTAATGAATCTTTATTCTCATACTCAGATGACACGGTTTATTATTTAGAGGAAAATCTTGGGTCAATGCATACGCTAACGTATAATTTAAAGTGGCTTGAAAACATTGAAAATAACAGTGGCTTGAATCAAACTTTCTCCTGTTAAATATATGCAAAACAATAGCAATTCCATTTTCTTTATCATGTGTTGGTCTTAAGTGCCTTGTTTCTTCATTTCACATTCAAATACACATTTATGACTCGTGTAAGTGTCCTATCATAATCGAATCAACTCATACAAAATAGTTGAGATCATGAAATACTAGTTCTCACTATAGGTCAAAAACGTTACATAATATACAGTATACAACAAACCGATTTTTCATTAATAAAATAACGCTATCAACATCATAAGCAAGCGGTGGAGAAAGTAAAACATGTTATCCAAATCAAAAAGTTGCCGACAACGTTTTGGCTAGTTCTATTGTATATGTAGATAATGGTGCGCGTGCTAGTGAAGAAGAGGACATCCCTGATATGAGGAACGTCCAACACAAGTTTTCCCTCGAGGGAGGGGGAAGCATCTTACCGTCCCTTGCTGCAAATAATTAGAGGGCTGTTGCATTATGTATGTTGTTGTACCAAGGTCCATCACAGTCCTTCCAAATTACTAGTCTCCGGGTAACTTGGCTAATAGACCCTCTGGCTACTTCACGAACTGCCTGCCTCCAGCATAAAGACAATACAATTAGGTAAGTTAACATCTGCAGGAAACAAACTGCAGCTCACGGGACATTGAATCTATTAACAACGGAAATGCAATAGTCACACGACTTTCTCTATCCGTATCGTTATTTTGATAACTTTACTACCCATTATAAGCAATAATTATTCGCATACAATGTATATATTGTATTTCAATAAAAAGTTCGATATCCAGACATAGGTGTATATGCGGAGAGGAAAAGAGAAGGGGAGAACAAGCATAAATCATAAACGGAATGTCGGAAAAAATATAAAACTTGACATTTAAACTCAACTTGCAAGAATGGGACTTTGAAAATTTCCAAGAAAATCCCCAGTTCTGAACTTATTCATGCAGAAACACTTTTGTTATTTTTTTCAGAAAAGTTCAAATCACCATATTTAAAATAATATGGTAAATACAGCCTGCAGTCACACGACATACAGATCAGTTGGTCACGGAAAATAAATTATGTAAGCGATACCGCGCAGCCGTAGTATATGCACGCGCATCGGCAGACGCCTGCAGCTGTGTACACGCCAGAGTAGCAACAATAAGACCCATGTGCATTAAACTTGAGGTATTTTGCTCATTTATCCACCCTCTAGTCATAAATAACTGTTTATTTATATATGAATATTATTATTAAAAATAGACAGACACACAGAGACAAACAGGCACACACAGAAAGACAGGCACACACACAAACAGATACATACAGACATACAGACGCACGGTTTTTTGGATTCAGGGGCCTCAAAACTATATTTCCGGTGAAATTTCGACATCGAATTTTTTGGGTGGAATACAATACATCTGCTACTTTACGTAATAGAGAAAGTAATACACACACACACACACACACACACACACACACACACACACACACACACACACACACACACATATATATGTATAGTGTTCTTATAAATACAACTACATGTGAAGAACAAGAACATAAACTAATACGAGTCAAACTTACTATGGCCAAACAACTTCAGAAATAATAATGTTTTAAGAATTGAATTAGGCATAAAAGCTTTTCAAATTTAAAGACTACGTAAAACAATATCTCATATTTGACGTCTACTTTTAAATTGGTACTACATTTTTGAGGAGTCTTTAATAATGGCTACTAGGTTAATGTTGGCACGCCTTCTCTACTCTGAGAACCAAATGACAAACCACTCACGTTTTAACTGACAAATGATATTTCAGGGACAGAAAAGAGATGCACGGCTCATAGATGGATTCTCCCTGTCAGTCTTGTTGACTTGTTTCAAATCAATCGAATGATGGAGTCGACGACCTGATTTCCGTTGCCTTTTGAATGATAAACAACAAAAATTGTGTTTGCCTCTCATTTCGTTCCAAAGGAACGGTGTTCCATAGACTGTGTATATCAATTTGGTACATTTTGTATGGGTATTTATAATGTGAGGTATTTGCATAACACTTTTTCTCTAAGTCTAAGGCTTAAAAGTTTAAAAATCAGGACACAATTATGTATTGTGTAACTATGATTTAGGTGACCTTTACATGAACTAATGAGAAACAAAACAAGGTTCACTGGAAAAACAATAATATATGAACGACGTCTACCCAACCGACGCCATAATGACGGAAGGATGGAAACAACCAAACTACGAGCTGCGACATATGATAACACGGTACACAATCTATGCATTCGACCAATGCCGAAACAAGAGATTCCATCAGCCAGACGAAGACTGCGCACGTGAACTGTGCAATAAACATAGTGATACCGTAATAACTATTAGCCGTATTGCTGAATATGATTTAATAATGAATTAAAAGATAATTAAATTATGATGAGAAAGTAATATGAACGTATTTAATATAAGGATTATGACAAAGTGATAATTTTATAATATGAAGCAACGGTATTTAAATTCAATAACTAGTGTGCGAGTAAGTATTCTAATTCAGAGTTATATAATGTACTGTTTCTGGTTCATATGGTGACGCAAACGTTCCTCTCTGTCGAAGACGTCGCCTTTAAGACCTATAAGATCTCGTGTTTGGTGTCCGGACTAGCTCTAGCAAGAGGTACTAATCTGCAGGGTATGCGTGGGTTATGGTAGGAATGGAACCAAACGAAGAATTAACCAACATTTAACTTTATTTGCAAATTTCCAGATTTGTAGAGAACTGCCGACGATATTTAAATAGAATGTAACTTTGTAACTTCAACTACAACGTTATTAACACTTTAACTTTGTCACCCTTTAGCAACCGCCGAATTATGTGTAGCTTACGTACAAATCCCAAATTGCACGTGCTTTCTCTCGGCTCGATTCAAGACGAGTGTGTGTTGCGTTGCATTTGTTTATGCGTGGGCGACACGAAGGAAGCAATTTCCATTGGCCAACTTTAGAGCACGTCATTGTAAGATAGGAATCAGCCCACGGAATCGTTAGGGCTTTGTACATACAACAATTGTAACCTTATCACTCATTTAAATCTGCCTAGGCTTCCATTCTTGAGACTTTAATCTATTTAGCTTTATTCCGTCTTCTCCTTAACTATCGACTAGAATCTCCTTTCGTTTCTTTCTATTATCAAATATATATAGACATAATTTCGGTTTCAATGGTTAAAATATTACTGGTGAAAGGGGCCTGTTAATGTTTTGGTGTTTTTACCTGCGGTAATTAGTCGGTCGACCCAAAACTTGTTCGGCCAGTTTTCTAAGAAATACCCAGATGCCAAGGGTTCGCTAGCTAGCGGTTTTCTGAGAATTGAGTCTGAAGCGAGGCTAAAGTCCGTGGGTTCTTTAGTTACCAAGCGTAGCCTGTCATCCCACTCAGATTTGAAACCCGCGACGGGGCAGTCGCATATCGCCTGCCGTAGTCACAAGCATGATTCGTGCCAAGAATTAACAGTTATTACCGCGAATATTATAGAGTGAACAGTATTTCTCAGCAGTGTATTAAGCGGTGAAGTATATTTTTAAAATTGGGAAAGGGAATTGTTCCACCGCAGCAGATTTCAACGACCTAACCTATTTTAACTGTGACAGGGGGACGTAATAGTAACTTTACTTTCAAATGGCGACAACTCATGGTGAATAGTGATTGTGAAATCGAACCGAGAATTAGACTAATTACGAGGAACTGTGTGTGTTCTCATTCCGCCAACACCGCTCACGCACATCTTGTAGATAGTGCAGTTTCAGCTCTATTAGTTATACAGGGCAAGATTATAGATCATTCATAGAGCAGATATACAGGACTACAAGACCTTCGAACTCCGTCTGGCGTCTGGCGTCAAGGACCGGCTGCAGAAATCCTCTCCAGCGAGTAACGACGTCATAATTGGCTTGACACTACACGGACCAACGTCATCAAACCTTGCGCACACAACGTGGGACCCTTAAAACGTCATAAATTGTGAAGGATACCACACTCAAAATTGCAAAAATAGATCAATATCATTAACCAATTTGGCACTAGATTAATGTAACCTTGTATTATTGTATATTGTTGTATTTGCAAAATATTTTGGCTAAGCACTTCAAAGATGTACGATAAAACACTGGAACATTCACACTAATGCGAAATATCTTGGAAATCGTCAGCGTCACAAAAAACTACACTTCAACGAAACCTGCGTTGTTCGTGTAAAACTTAAAACTATCTCTTACGATTTGCAAAAGTGTACAAAACTTATTTAGAATAAAGCATACTTCACAGAAAACTCCATGTTTTATTAGCCAATGTGTGGTGTTCTGAACAAAACCGTTTAGTCATTTTTGAGAAAATAAAAATTAATGAAATAATTTCCATGTAAAGAATAGTGTGAGTTGGAATGTTCTAAATGCTGGACTTAGATGCTCTTTGTGATATCTCCATTTTTCGGTTTTCATATTTACGGGCGCGCGGATATTTTTAAATATGCTATTTTTGTGATTAATAGGTCTAAAACTTTTTATTTACTTTAAAATATGGAAATAAAACTTTAAGTGAAATACGATGCTTCCTTTACCTATTAGGGGCATTAGGGAAAAAAAGGTATTAGGAAAAAAAGAAATCTCCGTCCCCAAATTTTTGTTTAATCTGTTATTATTAATGTATACCCTTTTACTTTGTCGAACTTGGCAACTCACAAATGTGGGAAGTTGTTGATTTGTTTAAATAAATATACAGACCAACGTATATTCGAACTCGGGCCGTTTGGATTATGAAGCAAACACGCTACCCTCACACAGAATTGCGCCTGTGGTTGAGCTACCCCCTAAATTGCGAGTAACGATTGCAAGCTTGGCTACCTCGTTTTCTCCTGTTGCATTAATTTTTATTTAGAAGGCGATGATTTAAGATAACACTACTTCTACCCATTGCCTACTAGATTAGTACGCAATATGCTAGTGTAGAAAAAAAAACACACACACGGCCGAGTAATTTTAGGAGCATTTGTTTAAGGCAATGTTTTGAATTGCCTAAGTATGTGTTAAGATAAATTGTAAACCTATTTTTTTCATTTAAGCTTTCTTTTTAGAACTGTAATGGAATATACACAAAAAAGCTTTTAATGGATTCCATACACAGAAAGGTAGGAACATTTTTCAATTACCTTTCCATTAGCTAAATTTTTTGCATTTGTGAATTATGATGCCATTTTCAGAGAGTTGGTGCGCCTTTTTGGTCTCTGTTTTGGGGGTTATAATTCACTTAACCTCAAAATTGTTATGTATTTGCTGAAAATGCAGTTTCCTTATATAATTATGCATTGAGATATAATTCAGACGGTAGTTTCAGAGGAAATGAAAACATAATTGGCAATAAGTACATTAGCTTTGTTATGAAGGTTAGCGTAATATTTGTATGTTTGTGGCGTAATAGGTAGGAATATTGTCAACTCTAAAGTAAAAAAAATAAAACTCGCGGCACACAGAATTTCAGTGAAGTGATTAAAGTAAGCTAAATGTTTCTGTAATGTTGTTTACCATACGAATACAATACAAGATTCAAAACTGTGGTCCGAAAATAGTTATGCAGTATCTCTGCAGATGGCGCTTGTTACCTCTCGCTGTTTATGCAAATCAAAAATGGAACTGCCAACTTCTGACTAACAAAAACTGATATATTTAGGCGATTTACGACTGATTTAGATTCTGAAGTCGCAAAGCGTAGGCGAGGGATTGAGCGTCTAAAGCCGCAACGGGCCCTAAGGACCTAGTTGTCGACGGGCCCTTAAACCCAAATCACTCACTCACTAAAGCCGCAAAGCGTAGCCGTTGGATGCTTCTTATAAGTAGAGGAGTGAAGCAGTTCTTGCTGAGACAGCACAGTCGTAGGATCTGTGAAGCTAAACTCCAAAGGTTCAGGTTGGAAGTTTCGCATTAACTAAGATATTTGTGTCACAAAATTATTTCCCAGTTTACGTACAGATGCCACCTTCCAGCTTCGTGTTTTTTGCAAATGCACAAATAAAATGTTGGCTACATAGAAGTAACAAATAACGTCAACGACTGATAAACGTGATATAAAAGCACGCTAAGCCAAGTTAATTAGCAACTAGTGGTTACACCAGTGTGTTCGTTTCTTAACGGTACTTATTGTTCACTATTTATATAAACTGATCCACGGTCAGGCAAAGTTAATTAGCAACCAGCACGCGGGCGTTCAAAAATCCAGATACCTGTCGCCTCAGAGTCGGCGAGACTTCGTATCACACAATTCTGAACAGTCAAAGAAAGCACAGAAACTTGTTTCTTTTAAAACTCACACAATTCAGAAAATGTATCCAGATCCATTGAACCTTGGATGTAACCCCGACAGCGATGTGAACAGCGAAAATGCACAAAGGGATTTTACGGTCATTGATATCAATCCTAAACTGAATATTATAATGGTCCTGCTTTTACTTCCATCATATATTTCAATACGTATGACTTTCAATGAATTACAATTGCAAGTAAACATGCAACTACAGAGAGCCAATGAACTAAGAACCGGCTGCGCGGTGTTTTTCACAGTCCGTGTAGGCATATGATTCCACGCTGCTACAGCAACTGAAGTAACATTATTGGCCTAGTTTTTACCCACATTATTGAATAAAAAGCATCTGTTTTTAAAATTCGGTATCATTTATGTGATTATAAAGCATTAATTGCCTTAAATTTTGTTTTACTAGCCTTAGATCAAATAAACATAATTTTTAAATTGTCATTTGAAATTAAGTTTCTTTTTTACGTTTTATACAACTTTAAAAGTAATAACTCAAAATCCGTTGAAAAGAAAAAACAATTATATCGCAAATTTAATTGCTTGCAATTTGGGAACCTACACGACAAATCTGAGAATTGGATGAAAACTAATTGCGTGGAACATTTTCAAAGAAAAAAGGCGGTGAAAAATATTTTTCAAAATCTCAAACGTCAAACTGGAAAACATTTTTTTTTCTAGATTTTAACGTACACTATGTAAGTATTTGTAATATAAAAAGTCAGAACAATTTTGAATTTATTGACCCTAAGTATTTTTATAGTAGCGAAATACAAATGTTCTTCTTACAATATTTTTACTAAATTTCAGTAGTGCATTCCCTTAAAACAAAATATTCGCCAGAAAATTGCCAGCATATCTCAATGTGGACTACGATGAGTGATGGATAGTTAGTAGAGGTGCCAAGAATATATGAACAACGACGGTTAGCACCTCCTTGTATAAGTTGGTCACTAAAGCCTTAAAAAGTGGTTTTAAATATGTTGTATGGTTGTATCAGCGCCAGTCAATGATGGCCACAGACGGCAACGAGCGTCGATAATGCCAACAGGAAAAACATCGCGCAGCTGGTTCTTAGTTCATTGGCTGTCCCGGTTGTTAGTTCCAACAAAAGTGGGATTAAGTTGTTTAGTCGTGTCATTCAAGAGAAATTCGGCTTGGCATTGCCAACAACATTTTAAATATACATAAGTAATCAAATTGGAAATCTATCTTTAGGCAACATGTTTCCTGTCCTTTCAGTTTTGTAGCTACATTTCTATCTTTTCTTCACTGTGACATGGGTTAGTTCGCAGATCCCACTGCCATAGAATCAGCTACGCCATGCTGCTTCTGTTGCTGCGACTGACGTTTGATCCTCTGGTACTGAGCGGCTTTACCATCTTGTTTCTGCTGAGGCAGCCAGATTTGGACCCTGAACTGAGAAGTCAGCTGCTTGTTTTCGTAACAATTATGCTCTGCCTCGCATCAGGTGATGTCGTTCTTGGGCTGTAGTAATTCTAACAATTGCTGCAGTTACACATTTCTTTTCTGGAAATAATAATAATGAAACTGTCTCTGATGTTATTAAACACGTACTAAAAATTGGAGTAAATGCTGTTTTTATATTCAGTATCATAATGAAATTAAAGCATTGAGTGACTTGTAGAATTCTGGAATATCGTGATTACTTCCTGCGATTACTTTTTCCTTTTTTTTTTAAATCCAGAGAACCGACTTCAAATGGAATTTGGGTAATACTGACAACTTTATAATTAAAAGAAAACGCGATAGGAAACATTTATTTTTTCTGTCTTTTATAGACCAATCTGAAATGGGAAACGGATTCATCAAGGGTTTTGCTTAAAAGATATTAAATGATTTAACAAAGGAACATTTACATTGCCGTTTTACACGTAGCTTATGATTTGATATTTCGTATTTATTTGATGTGATTAGTGTGTGAATTGCATGTTTGTGCTTCATATATTTGTTTTAATCAGATATGCAATATCTGGCGCAATGTGCAATACGAATGTGCAATACATACAATTAGGTTGCAGTTCTTGAATATATGTTGGTCATGCAAATATTTAATTCCTGTTGTTTAAAGTAAATTAATTTGGAAATTCTCCAGTATTCTGACAAAGTTATCTGAAGGGAGTAATTTACTTACTCTATTATGAAGTGATATTTTCATGTATATAGTACCTAAATAAATCTTGATGCTTATTCCCCAAAATTTTTTATGGTAATAGCCTGTTAAGTTTTCTTCATTCTAAATGACTTTAGTATAACTGGTAAGCTATAAGAGATAGACAAAATATTACTACACTAAAATATACAATTTTTTTAAAACAAATCATGTGAATTTTTTATTTTTGGAAATAACCATTTTTGAGACATTCCTTTTTATTGATTTCAATTCTCAATTACTTAAATATGCTATTTTCTCGTTTTTTTTATCTTCTGATCATGCAAAGAGAATGGAATGTCAAGGCTATCACATAATGACCAGCTCCTAAAAGATTTGACTATCGTTTAGGCCTACTATATTCTGCTATTCCCAATGTACCTACGTATAAGGAAGTATGTAGTAAACCTTTCTCCAGACTTTTACCTTTTAACATGAAGTACGAAAGAATTCGTTCAAGAGTTAGTAGAGAAAGTCCTGAGTGGTAGACTCTTCAAAATGGATTAATTTAGTGGTCTGGAACTTCATATACATCAGCTTAACCTGCAGTTCGTTATTTACGATATGGTGTGTATAGCATATGAATTGTAAGACATTAGTAATAGCCGGGTCTGGACCAAAAAAAAAAAAAAAAAAAAAAAAAAAAAAAAAGGAAAGGTGGAGCGTAAATTCAATATTAATTTGTGCTTAAAGAGTTACACTTACAACGTCGGATAAACACCAAACTTAGTACTTAAGATAAGTATCTTCAAAGCATGCGACACGAAGATTTTCAAGTTTTCTTCATCCGGAAACAATTTTGTATACGTAATTATGCAGAATCGATAAACAATACGGAATGAAAAATATGAAACATGTAATGTAATATGAAACACTGGTTATTTGAAATAACGTTTATTGTCGCAAGAGCTTACGAGATATTGGATGTTAATGGTTTGCATTTTGGAATACTTTATTATTTTTGAAGTGCTATCGCGGTTCAGCTGATTCTCACGATGTTACAAAAAGAGCGACCCGCATTTCAACATTCAACTTGCTTGGATTTCCCGCATACTCTTTGTACCTACAACAAAATGTACGTATAGATGAAACTAATCCTGCAAACGTTTATCTCGATAACTTGAAGTAGCGAGAAAAATCATATTATATAAAAAATATTTTTCAATTTCTAATAAAGCTAAGACTGGTATGATGTTTGGAGGATTATAAATGAAGTATACTCAAATATTCTTTATTCTTCCAAACATCCAACTTTGAAATTTCTATCTTATCATTTGCATTCATATATTTTTAAATTTTAATGTAGGTATTACATTTGTTTTCACTCCAATTGTTGTAAACCAACTACTAGTTCATTTTAGTGGACTCTATATTTTGACATTTTCCTATGAATCAATAAAAAGGATTATAAAAAATGAATTTGACCAAAAAGATTCTGATGTGTTGCAATCACATAACTTTCTCTACTCTTTTTACCAACTATTCCTACAACCCCTTATTCCATTATCTGCTTCATGTTAGTCGAGATAAACATCTGCAGAAATTATTTCCTTGTAAATGTAAGGGAAATATGTGAATGCAGTAGGCTTTTAGTGATAGTCAAGTCTTTTAAACCTTTAAAATTCCCTTCTCTTTACACAGCCAAGAGATAAAAAGTGAATAAGGACCTTCCACATGGGAAAAGTTTAAAGTATAGCAAAGTCACACAAATAACAAGGAATATCTCCTAAATGGTTCACTCCACAGAAAATGCATTTGGACATAACTTGTATGTTTTAATGAGATCTAAACTTTCTGTATAGTAAGATTTGATCTATCTCTTACAGTTTACCAGTTATGCAAAAGTCAAGAGTAAATAGTACTACCTAGGCTATAGCCAGAGTATTCAAAATATACATTTCATTTGCCATAAAAGTATCTTAAATATGTGACATTTGTATCAAAATCGTTAGAGCCATTTTTGAGAAAGTAAAAATTTTGGTAAACATTTCCTTGTAAAGGGTACTATAGGGTGAAGGAATTTTCTTCAAAATCTTCGTGTTTCATTATTGAAACATACAGATACAGATGCGAATCTTTTTCTAAAAATGCTTTCTTTTTCGGATTCAGGGGGCCTCAAAACATATATTCCCGGTGAAATCTCGACATAGAATTTTTAGGTGGAATACAATACTTTCCCTACTTACTATTTGTAGTAAAGTAATATAAGATATAGGGGTATTTTTAGACATCGCGAATGGCTTGCAGTCGCGCAGTGATGTATGCTCGAGGTCACTTTTATATTCATCGGACTATAGGGCTATCAGGTTTGTATCCTTCCAACTTCTGTGTAGTAAACATCGTATGAGAGTGCGTGATTAGGTACAGTGCCCGCTCGCATTATCAGCACAAGAGACGTTACCTCCACCATCAACTTGCACGACCTCACTGCGCAGATCCTAGCAAGCCCATTCACCACGTCTAAAAATGTACGTTAGTAAGATTTGTATTTTTCAAACACATATACAGTATACGAGTGACAAGAATACGTGTGTATTATTCAGAATGTGATTTCCCTTAAAAACATGTGCTAATGACACAACGCGCTCTATGATACAACAATAAGACACGGTAATGGAAATGATTTTTGTACCTTCAGAAGTCCTTATTGATGTCTGCTGTCCCCAATGCACAAGCAACTTTAGCTACGAGTGGTCACAGTCAAAATGGGACAGAAAGGAAAAGAGACGACCCTAGAGAAAAGAAAATTAATCTTACTATCCATGAGCAGAATAAGACATGTAAAGAAATTGGAGAATGACATGTGATGTCATCCAATACTATAAAACGAGTGACACTATTGTCAAAGGTGCTCCGCCAAAACTTATTTCTAGAGACAAAGGACAAGTGCTGAAAATGTGAAGCAAATTCCCTGAATAACAGCAACAGAAATTAGAGCACATCAGGAAGAACATCTTGGGGAGATGATTCATGAAAGAACAGTATTCTGAACAATACTGGATACAATTCCAGAATACCAAGAGTGAGTATGTGAGTAAAATAAGCAAGATAAAGAGTTCAGTATGTAACGAAGAACAAAGACTTCTGGGATCATGTGTTATGGTCAGATGAAAGCAAATTCAATGTACACTGAGCTGATGGCCGACAAAATATGTGGAGACGGAAGAGTGGGATTCTAAAATATGGAAGGCACCTCAAACGTTGGTGGCAGCGTAAACTTATGGGGATGTATAGGGTCCAAGTGGTATGGATTAGCTAGCTTTTATTGATGGCAACATGAAAAAGTATAATTATAACAACATACTATAAAACAGCCGCAGAGAAACGCACACAAATCTTGGAATTAATTTCTATTTCCAACAAGAAAACGATCTTAAGTTCGCCTGAGAAGTTGCTAAGTTATGGGCCATTTACAACATATCTCATACGCTCAGAACATCACCTCAATCACTCCACTTGAACTTGATTGAGAACATCTGGTAAGAATTGGAAGATAGGATCAGGAAATACCACATCACAATCAAAACAATGCTGAAAGATATTATTTTGCAGGAATTGGCTCGGACTTAACTAGTAGGCACGTACACACAATGCCAAGGCGTTTTGCAGTCGTTATTCATAGGAATAATCAAGTTATAGAGTTCTGTATTTTGTTTAGTTGAATAATTCTGTCCAGCTGTTGGAAGAACGTTTTTCAGTTTACATTATTAAAATCTATATTTAACTAACGTAAATTTATGTGGCACTAAAATTTAAATAAAGGTGTAATAAAATCATAGAAAATATTTCGTTATTTTCAGTTGTATGTTTTAATAGTTAAATTTCCCCTTTTAGCAGCATAATGTTAACATTTGAGTACTTCTGTCCGCCTCTGTATGCAACATCTCTTTAAAAGAACGAGAGATTTCGTCGTGTCCACACCTTGTGCTTAAACCGCACCTTAACTACTCTTCATTATTATAAAGCTACCCTGTATTTATCACGTAATTTTGTTTTCCACATACTGGAGTGAAACCCAAAATTATTGGAAAAAACAAATCGGCGATTTTAAGGGGCATGCGTGTACATGCTGTAAAAGATCGATCATGTATCATAAATGCTTTCCCAGATAACTGGCCATGGAATAGCAGGGCTTTAATATTTGCTTAAGCGATCGTCACACACGTTCGGTAAGCTTGAGAACACAATTTATCTAGAGTACTTGTTCTGTAAATCCTATTCGTACCGAGAATAAGTGTACGAACGTTCGAGAAGTATTACGTTCAAAATGACTGTAAAAAAGCTGTTAATTAAGTTCACAAAGCCAATAGTCAGAGAATACTAAAGGTAATATTTCATTAAGCAAATAACTTCACAAAGGAGAAAGAAAGAAAACAAAAGCATATAGCGAAATAAGTCTTCCTTTTCTGTTTATTAAAGCTTGTTTAGTAAACATGAGGCAGGCCATGAGTTTTCTATGCCAGTTTTGTTGTTGATTATTCAGGATGTGAATATTTTACCTATTACTTCTGCTTTTAACACCAACATCGCAGGCAGAAGAATAAACGAACATGGAGAAGTATATAATCAGTTGTTTGTTTAAGTAAATGGAATGGGAGACAAAATTATCTATTATGTTGTCCGCTATATGCGTGTGGATTTATGGAGTGGAAATTAAAAAGCAGAGTGCAGATGGACCTACAAGCTATTTATTGATACAGTTATTCTTTTTTTTGATATTTGTATAAAAATTAACCTAAAAGTTTACATGATTTCCTGCACGGAGACAATATTTTGATATTCGAAGCATAATTTTGCTACTCTTTCCACAGTAGTTGAGAAATAGCATCATGGTCTTGGAATATGTGCGTGCAGTGTTTTATATGGCACAACAGGTATGTAAAATGAATTTATTACATTGCATATGAGAGAATCCAATCGATAATATGGTAAAGTGCACTTGTGTTTACACTCAACAGGAAACGAAGTCTGCCATAAATCCGTTCTTGGAAGATCTTACCAACACATTGTATTCCATACTGCTGGTGTTGATCTCACTTATGTTATCTCTGATTCTAACACCCAATTTGGACGAAGGTTTTAGAAAAAATGGTCTTCTGGTAATGTTAATGCTTTCTACACTTATATCCATAAAGCTGACGCTGTTTACTTGATAATAACAACATTGTTTAACAAAAACGGTCATATTACAAAATAAAATGATTGGGGAAATGTACATTTGCTTATATGTTACTTTTGTTTCAGCTTTTTATGTAGAGTTGAGAATGTTGGTTTTCGTAAATGACTGTAAATACATAAAATTTAGATTACGGGGATTTGTATTGACTATGTTGAGTTTATATGTATGTACTTCTAACCAACATTGTATAAAAGTATTGAAAGGCTTGTGATATGAGAAGAGACAGCCAAAAATAAAAATAATTTAACAATATTAGATCTCGGAATTTTACGCATGAAATGCAGACTCGTAAGCATTTAAAACTGGTAACAGAATTATAAAATTAGACACTATCTTTAATAATGCAGTAACGAACTTTTGGACATTATTATTATTATTACTATTATTATTATTATTATTATTATTATTATTATTATTATTATTATTATTATTATTATTATTATTATTATTATTATTATTATTATTATTATTATTATTATTATTATTCGTATTATTATTATTCGTATTATTATTATTCGTATTATTAGTAGTATTATTAGTAGTATTATTAGTACTATTAATGTTATTATTTATTGTTATTGTTATTGTTATTGTTATTATTATTGTTATTGTTATTATTATTGTTATTATTATTGTTATTATTATTATTATTAATGTTATTATTGTTGTTATTATTGTTATTATTATTAAAATTATTTTATTAATATTATTATTAATATTATTATTATTAATATTATTATTATTAATATTATTATTATTATTAATATTATTATTATTATTAATATTATTATTATTAATATTATTATTATTATTATTAATATTATTATTAATATTATTATTATTAAGAAGCTGTTATGCTGCCAAGATTTTTTTCGAAATTTCTGGAAAATTATCTTATCTCTTGTAGCTAAAACCATTTTAGTTGTGGGAAGAATACATATAAGTGAAAAAAATCCTATTATCGTTTTCTTACCCTCATTTATTGAATATTTCTCTACTCTTCCGGATATTTAATTAATAACTAAATGATCTATAATAAATTGGAGGGAAGCAAGGCAAGTTCTGGAAAGATTTTATAATAAGAAATGTAATTTTTAGAACATTCGTTTCAGTTTCTGTTATTACTCCCTCCTTCACCTTATTGTAGATTCTTTTTAAAATATTTTAAGGCAACGTATCTGTAAAATCTGGCAAAAAATGTGAACCTTTTCTATATTTTTGCATTTTTATTACACTTGTAACTTTTACTTTAATGCACACAAATGATGTTTTGATATAAGCCATTTTAAATCCACTCACTCACCCACTCACTCACCCACTCACTCACTCACTCACTCATCCACTCATCCACTCACTCACCCACACACTCATCCACCCACTCACCCACTCACCCACCCACCCACCCACCCACACACTCACTCACCCACCCACTCATCCACTCACTCACCCACCCACTCACCCACCCACCCACTCACTCACCCACTCATCCACTCAGTCACTTACTCACTCACCCACCCACTCAGTCACTCACTCACCCACTCAGTCACTCACTCACCCACTCACTCACCCCCAACCACTCACTCACCCCACCCACTCACCCACCCACTCACCCACCCACTCACCCACTCACTCACCCACCCACTCACTCACTCACTCACTCATCCACTCACTCACCCACCCACCCACTCACTCACCCAACCACTCAGTCACTCACTCACCCACTCAGTCACTCACTCACCCACTCACCCACTCACTCACTCACTCACTCACCCACTCAGTCACTCACCCACTCACTCACCCACCCAGTCACTCACTCACACACCCACTCACTCACCCCCAACCACTCAGTCACTCACTCACCCACTCAGTGACTCACCCACCCACCCACTCAGTCACTCACTCACCCACTCACCCACCCACTCAGTCACTCACTCACCCACTCACCCACCCACTCAGTCACTCACTCAGTCACTCACTCACCCACTCATTCAGTCACTCACTCACCCACTCACTCACCCACTCACTCACTCACTCACTCATCCACTCATCCACTCACTCACCCACACACTCATCCACCCACTCACCCACTCACCCACCCACCCACCCACCCACACACTCACTCACCCACCCACTCATCCACTCACTCACCCACCCACTCACCCACCCACCCACTCACTCACCCACTCATCCACTCAGTCACTTACTCACTCACCCACCCACTCAGTCACTCACTCACCCACTCAGTCACTCACTCACCCACTCACTCACCCCCAACCACTCACTCACCCCACCCACTCACCCACCCACTCACCCACCCACTCACCCACTCACTCACCCACCCACTCACTCACTCACTCACTCATCCACTCACTCACCCACCCACCCACTCACTCACCCAACCACTCAGTCACTCACTCACCCACTCAGTCACTCACTCACCCACTCACCCACTCACTCACTCACTCACTCACCCACTCAGTCACTCACCCACTCACTCACCCACCCAGTCACTCACTCACACACCCACTCACTCACCCCCAACCACTCAGTCACTCACTCACCCACTCAGTGACTCACCCACCCACCCACTCAGTCACTCACTCACCCACTCACCCACCCACTCAGTCACTCACTCACCCACTCACCCACCCACTCAGTCACTCACTCAGTCACTCACTCACCCACTCATTCAGTCACTCACTCACCCACTCACTCACCCACCCACTCAGTGGCGGCGCCATGGCCGAGCGGTTAGCGCGCTCGCCTACCACCTAGGCGGCCCGGGTTCGATCCCAGGGACCCGCATGTGGTATTCGTGGTGGACGAAGCGGCGTCAGGGCGGGTTTTCTCCGGGTACTCCGGTTTCCCCCGCCATCTCATTCCACCGGTGCTCCATCTTCATGTATCATCAGTGTCACCGCCTGCGGTGCCGTAGTAGTAAAAGCGGGCGTTAAACACTACAACAACAACAACAACCCACTCAGTCACTCACTCACTCACTCACTCATCCACCCACTCACTCACCCACCCACTCACTCACCCACCCACTCACTCACCCACCCACTCACTCACTCACTCACTCACTCACCCACTCACTCGCCCATCCACTCACTCCATTTTTCTCCATTGTTTAAATGGGAAGCTACATTTCGGATCGCATAATGCAACATTTTGAGGTTTTTGTACCGGATACATTAGTCCTTAAAACTATCATTGTGAATATTTTGGGAAGATTGTACAGTTTGCATAGAATTAGAAGATTGAACCTTAGCTGATAATGCACCTCATAAAAGAAGTACCACAGTTATCGTTAAGTGTATATGATATTATAGACCCAAACATTCTCATGTGTTGTAAAGTTTGAGCAATTTAAGATCTGTTTTTCTCTTTTAAATAAAATTGTTAGTAGATGCTAGAAGTGGGAAAAGATAGGTGCATTTGTATTCAAGTTGTTTACTATTTTAAATCTGAGCTCAAAATAGCTTAATAGGTTTGGAAATTAAGTTCTGAAACAAAAATACAAATTTCTGAGTGCCATTATGTTTAGAGATTTATCATTAATTGAAGCAAATTAGGACGCACATTACCTGGAGAACAGAGTATTTTACAATAGTACAGGAATGAGTGATACACTATCATAATAGGGCAAACAATTCATTGCTTTGAAATTGAAAACTTTCAAGATTCCCTGTATACAAAGTATGGTTGTTGAATGGAGTCAAAATATTTTATTGGGGCCCAAAACTCTTAGTAGTTTATATATATTAATCTAATGACTATTTGTGTGCAAGTTCAGTTTATAAGTGTTCAGGAAGTATTTTAATTGCAGATGAACATCTTCTGTTATTTACTGCATTTATTCATTTAAAAACTCATCTGTTTCTGGCAGCTGGGCTAGTGACAAACGAGTTCATTGCGTAGCTGAGCAAACCAATACACACGCACTTCTGGTTCTGTAGCATGTGATACGAATTTTTTGGTTAGATATGCTGCGTTGATAAATTGCGTACTGTACGATATTGACACGATTATTCGTTTTATTGTGTGCTAACAGCTGACGTTACATCGGTTTTCTGTATGAGACAGCTGTTGCCATGTTTGGGCGTTCATGTCTTGGCTTGTTGTATTCATTGTATTGAGTAAGTTAAAAAGTGAGCATTTGGTTTTGATAGAAAAGGCAAGGCTAAATGCAAACTGCTCTGAGATTGTCTATGAAACACAATTTGCTAATATTAACGTTAACTATGACACAATGTTGACACGGATAGTTGAGGTCTTTAAGGAATCGACTCGTGAATTTCCTCTGCGGTTCAAACCCAGACAGGATCGTCCTCCCTAACTTGATATTTTCCTCCCAGATTTTCTTAATCATAACTGGCGAATGGCGGGTAGTCGCTTAAACCTGGGCTTGGGATATGTTCCCTCCTGAATTTCCTTTCCCGGGTATTTCATATAGACATCAGTACCCACAGCCTGTGTACCGTATTCAGTTACAACATTACTGTGACAAAAACGACAAAAGTCCAGTCCAATTACTTTTCTTTATAAGTTTATTTTCAGCTAAAACTTTGGCACAATAGTTCAGTTCTCTTTTACTGACGTTAACACAGTCTACAGTCCTTCGTGATATTACAGCTCACAACGGCGTTCTTCTCAAAACCTTGACTCCCTCCGTTCTGTCTTTCTTCACTTTCTCTGTCTCTCGAACAGCTGACTGACGATACAATCACTGGGCACCCATTAAGTGCTTCAATATCTTCCTTCAGGACGGGCCGTTTCTCACACGTACCCACTAAAACTAAAAGCTGACTGACTCCCCTGTCGTTGCCTCGCCTCCTTATATAGCGTGGATGACATAACACGGACCTTTCTAGAACTTTACCTTTCTGGAACTTCTACAAATACGCCGGCCACTGGACACTTCTGTGAATAATTTGGAAAAGCCCTTTTGATCCCGCCACTCTGCTGTCACGTCTTTGCTCGCCTGAGTGGTGTTGTGTGCAGCTTGACCTCAAGCGCCTTTGTTGCGCGTATCGCCATAGCTGTTAGGCAGCCCGACCCCGAGCTTTTACTGTTGCCACTACCGCCGGACGGCGTCACATTATCTTAACTATAACTTGCAGCTGGCTATGGAAGTCATTATGCAAGCACCGTCATCTGCATTTCAATAATTTTGAAGGTTCTACAACCTTCATGATACCTCTGAGTTAGTTAATGCTGTCATGTTCTTTAGCTTAAAGGTTGGAAATTCTGACTAACCATGAAAATAAGCTAAACAAACGAGGCCAGTGTTTATTAGGGAACCTTCTTTCTACTTATCTGGCAAATAGCTAATTTTATATGTACAGTAGATAAATCAATATGACTTGGTTTTGAAAGTATTATTCTATAGTAACAATATTACGGACATGCATATGTAAAACATTTTTGTTCTTAACGAAGCTGTCAATTGCCAGGACCATGCCAGGGCCACCGTATTCCTGAATTTCGGCCCGCAGTAGATTTCTGGATATGGAATTGTCGCTTTTAAGCACACTTATGAACCATGAGTTTAATGTACCAGAAACTCAAAGACCCAAAATCCACTGTAAAACGAGTTAACAGAATTGCCGAAATGCAACATGTTTACAAGAAAGGCCGCCAATATGACTTTGGAGTTAAAGGCCATATAAAGATATCTACATTGATATATCTGATCCTCCTAATTCGCTATTTAAAATACTGGGAATTCGAAACTAGATTTCTTGCGGATAGGCTAGGTAAGATTTATTTACTGATTTTTAAGAGAGAGAGAAGACATACTTTCTACTCGTTTTCATAAATACTTTACTTCTTGTTATTCTTCTGTTTCCATTCGTTGCAGAGAAAAGAGGAACACAGGTCATAATCTTTATTATTTTATGTTCCTCCTTTCATAATAAAGAACGAAAAGAGAAAGAAAAAGTAAATCAACTAATAATTTATTCCTCTCTCCATCGAATGAATAGTGATAAGTAATTTCGTCAGCAGGAGAGGAAATCGCCACAAAAGGCCGCAATTTCGACAAAGGTTCAACGTTATTTGATTAACAGTTATCGTTCTTCTTGGAAATTTCATTAAAAACGAATTTCACGTCCTTCAGGCTGAACGGCGCATTAATTTAAAATCCCAGTTTCAATATGGCGATGATGACTAACCACAAAAAGATTTTAACAAAAACAAACATAACTCACAAGTATCAAAATGTTATTAGCTGAAGGTGCTGCTCTATATGATCATTGTATTATAGGACAACACAAGAACTGCTGTAGTCTGCGAGGCACGTGGCTGTGAATTATTTAGGGAAAACATTTCCCATTCTTGGTTTTCTACAGATATGTATTCCTGGAATAGTTAATTCCAGTGTTATAATTACATTAGAAACGATGAGCCTTGCCTGTTTGCTTACGATCAATGTTGCCACTTCCGACGAAGCTGTATGGATATATTTACTTTCTCTTCTACGTGGGGAAGTATTGTATTTGACCCAAAAATTCGATGTCGAGATTTTACCAGAAATATAGGTTTTGAGGCCCACTGAATCCAAAAAAGCATTTTTAGAAAAAGGTGCATGTGTGTGCGTGCGTGCGTGCGCTTGTGAACAGCATAACTCAAAAACGAAAAGTCGGTTAAAAACCAAAGTTGGTAGCTACTTAAGTTTACTATCTTTAAAGGATGCGACACAACGATTTAGAAGAAGATTCCTCCACCCTAAACTACCCTTTACATGGAACATTTTTCGAAAGTTTTGATTTTCTGAAAAGTGGTTGTAACGATTTTGATTTAACTGAAATGTATATTTTGAATTTTCTGGCTGTAGGCTAAGTTGTCCTGTTTACTCTTGATGACTTTCGCATAACTGGTAAACCACAAGAGATAGACCAAATTTTACTATAAAAACTGAATATTTTGTTAAAACACATTTGTGTTCAATGATCTCTTTTGTGAAGTGAGCCACTTCGGAGACATTCTTTGTTATTGCTCTGAATTTTGAATACCTATAGACGTTCTCAAATGGGAAGTCGTTATTAATTTGTTTATCTCTTGGTCCCTCAAGGAGAACGGAATTTCAAAGTCATCATATAGCGACCACTCTTAAAACATTTGACTATCGCGTAAAGCGATACCTACCGCTTGTACCTACACGAAAATTAACAGTAAGTTAATTCGTACAAATGTTTATCTCGATTAACATTAAGTAGATGGAAGAATAGGTGTTTATAAGAATAGTTTGAGCAAGAGTAGGGAAAGTAATGTGAGTGCAACACATCACACATTTTTGTCTCATTTGCTTTCTTTGCCTCTTGCCTCGCTCCTGGCAGCGGCTGAGAACGGCGACTACGCAACCAAGACTATCTATCCCAGCTATTGCGTGTCCACTCACAGAACAGATCCAAATATCTACTATCCGCCAAAACTTAGTAACTATAAAAGTAGACGGTAATGGAGGGTGCATGCACATCTAAGATCATCTGTCTCTATGCAGAATGTGTGATACAAATCGGATGTTTCAGCATGCAGTGTCGCAACATTGTGGCGGGTTTTACGAACTATTTTCACATTATAACAGTCTGGAGACGTCGCTTCCATTTACGTTAGTAATTCAGCACATTATGTGAACGAATGATGATCAGTTAACACACTTTGTCACACTTTAACCTCCAAGTATACGGTTCAGAACAAGATAAGGATGCAAACTATTCCCTTCTCACCCGCGCCATCCTCTTACCCTAACTGCTACTTCCGCTTTGTATCGCTTGTAGCCTGAACTTCTGTACAGCATACATTGATTCAAGTGAAGCAACAAAATCTAACTCTTGCGATGTAACAAGTTGTAAATCTACCGTAGGCTACCGTAGCGTAGTCTGTCATAAGCAAAACCACAATTCTTAGTCACTTTACCGCGTGCATGGGACTGTTTCGTTCCGTGCTAATGGCTGGCCTCTTGGTCTGGGCTAACACACTCACGGCATAACTGACACCCCTACACAGGGTGCGGTACTAAAAGTTTTGTTTTTAGTCATAAGTGTAAACTATGGTAGTTTTACTAGCAGAATTGGTCAGTTAAGAACCTACCCGCGCCACATTTACGTCAGGTGTGTTGCATAAACTATAGGGCGTTACGTCATAGCGATCACATTGTTTGTTATGTAATCAAATTTTACTAGATTCCTCTAGAAACCGGAAGCGTTGAACTTTGAATCTTCGCAAAACTGATAAAGTGTAGATAAAGGGCTGCTTAACTTACGCAATATTAGTGCCTTCAAAAAATTGTACACTCTTCTTATACTACACTTGAGATCGAAGACACTGATAGTGATCGCGAGCAATATTATTTTGAACCGAAATGTACGGTCATTGAGAAAATGATTGAGTGCATTAGGAGAGCAACATATTTCTAAGTTCCACATCGCGTTGCAGCGCGGTTTACGCAATTCGATATTTCCAATATGCAGCCTGAGTTTATTGATAGTCTGCATATGTTATTGTATGTCTGTCGAACATACACTTTGGTAGTTTGCTACTTTTCTTGATGAGGAACCAATAAAAATTCGATTGGTGATTCAAGACACAGCTTATTTTTGAGTGCGACAGACACAACATATGGAACAGACTATCAATAAACTTGGACTCCATGTTGGAAATAACAAAATGTGTAAACCGTGCTGCAAGACGACGTGGGACTTAGAAATATTTTGCTCTCCTAATGCGCTCAATCATTTTTTCCATGTCTGTACAATTTTTATTTCAATCAGTGACCAAACTCATCATCACAGCTTTTGGTGATCATTAGGTACTGGACCTTCGTACAGGAAACAAAAGTTTGCGGAGTTTGTACTATAGCAAGTGGGAGGGGTCAGTCTGTCACATGTCCACAGCACAGACTCGACAAAGCACAGTCGATGCTTGAACGTTGTAGATGAAGTTTTTGCATCTTACGTTCAACGCTGTCACCATTTGCAGTGGAATGTTCATTCACTCCCAAATTCTTGTACAAGTTCAGCAACACTTGAATATTTCAATTTTCGCGCTGGGTCCATTTTACTATGTGTGGGACTTGTGAACACATTTGAGAGACACTAGCTGTAGTTTCAGTAGAACGCAACTGTGGATCTGACCAATGAGTTAAGGAATTAGGCGTAAGAGCCTCTTAACAGTTTTAAAATGCTTGATTAATGTTATGCTTTAGCTAAAGTCTCATAATTACTGGACAAACATTTATTTCCCCCCATTGATGTTTAATAATCGTAAATACTAACCAATTAGCATTGTGTTTAGGGAGAAGGTAGAACCATTGTTACCCTTCGGTACACGTACTGAGATTCGATACGTGACTTTGATAATGACGCTCGTTAAACTCATGTTATCTTTGTTGTATATGTCCCTTGCATTGTTATCTCCTAACGAAGTAAGTGTGAAAACTTGGTTAAGGCAGCAGTTAACCTTACACTACTCAAACGAGTTATTGCCGATTTTAATCTCATGCAAGCCACACACGTTTCGCCAAACATCATAACGGATGATCTGCCGCCACGCACGATTGTTGTGCCAGAGTTTATGTCGCTAAACTTTAGACGAAAGAAATATTCGGTTGAACTTGACAAAAAAGGCACAATTATTCCGTAGTATGTTTAGTCTTAACGGTGAATCGTACGAGGGTACGTCAAAAAGTAAATTAAAGATTTTGTACCACGCTAAGATCGCCGCGCAACAAGAATGGCGCTTTGTCAGAATAGGGTTAATATTTTTCGGAATTCCTGCAGGCAGAGTTCTGCTACTTTACCGATCACAGGCACATGCTAGCAAATTGGCGCGTCAACCAAAAACACTCCAACATTGATGTGCGCGGTGGGATTGTTTGAATTTGCAGAAAGACTCGCCGTAAAATTCTGTACTATAAAGACCAAAAGCAATGTTGCGTCTAATCGTAATGAAATTAAGCAAACGTATTGTTTTCTGCACGATAATGCAACACCCTACATTGGCATACAATCCAGATCTTGTACACCAATTTCCTCTGTTAAGCAAGCCGATAAAACATCTTAGGGGAAACAGATTTGCCAACGATGAAGAAATTCGCACAACGGTCTTCGAAAACCCCCGTAATCATGCAGCGCATTTGTATCACTGTGGAATTGAACGACTGCTAGAACGTTTAGACTATTGTTTGGAGAGACTTAGTGACTGTGTTGAAAAGTAGCGTCATGTACCTGTGTCACTTTGCAGTGAATGCATTCAAAAAGCTACTTGGCCTGATATAACCATGTGTAACTTACTTTCTGAAGTGCCCTCCGTCATCAATATCCTAAACGTCAGCCTCTCTAGTATTTCCATTGTCTCGTCTCCAGACACTCCAGTGTCATAATTAAGAAAGGAGATAAATAAGGATCACAATAACAACATGACAAATATACTTTCTCATAATGCCCAACGCATGTTAAATAAAATGAGATTTACCGATACTAATCCTAAAACATCTTACCGAATATTCCATAGTGTGACTCCGATCACGGCGTACAAAAACGACGTCGGGCCAAACTACTTTACACTACGTACCAGGAGCAGCGCGTAACAAAGGCGCTCAAGGTCAAGCTTCCCGAGGCCGCCACGCGAGCAAACACCTCACAACAATCAGAGCGGCAGAGCAAAAGGAGGTTTTCTAGATTATTCGAGAAGTATCCAGTGGCCGGCTTATCTGTAGAGGTTCGAGAAAGGTCCGTCATCTTCACTATATAAGGAGGCGATGTAACGAGCACAGCAGTGAGGCACCTGCAGGAGTTAGTTTTTACTTTTAGTGTTTGTGTGTCAGCTGTTTGTGTACAGTCACTCGAAATGAAGATAGCGAAGCAGTTAATGAGTGTTGAGTGATTGTACCGTCAAAGTCAAGTTGTTTGAGATGCAAAGAAAGTGTAGAAAGGGAGAGGAGTGAATCAAGATTACGAGAAGAAAATAGCTGTGAGTTGTAATATCACGAAAGACTGTAGACTGTGGTAACTTCAGTAAAGGAGAACTGCATTGTTATGGAACGGTTTTAGAAAGAAATATGAGAAAAATCTGTGCTGCACTCACATGACTTTCTCAACTCTTGTACTAACCATTCTTAGAAATCGCCATTCATGCTAGGTCCGTGTAAACAAACACAAGTTCACCGATAGTGAGGTTACTAAAAAGTGGTTTTGCTTCCTTCTTCAGTGGGAGTCTGCATTGACCACTGAAGCAGTTGGATTCGAAATCCGTTGATCCACCTTAATTATCCTGAAAATGTGTAGTTCTGCGTTATAACCATGTTGTATCAATTTGATGTAATTCTGCGGAAATTAATAGTAATGTAACGTCGGGCGCGGCGCACAACAAAGGACGGTCGGGTTAAGCTATTTCACACCACATACCAAGCCGGTGAGCAAACAAAAGCGCTCACGTTCAGGCTGCCTCGCGCGACTATTTGTCTATACATGACTAACAACGATGAGCGCGGCACTTAAGGACTGCGGAACCTTCGAGAGGCATCCAGCAACCGGCATGTTTGCAGAAGTTCCAGAAAGGACTATGCGACATCATACTCGCTATATAAGGAGACGAGACGGTCAGTGTGTCAGTGAGAGCGAGACAGCTGTGCGTGTGGTCGTCGTGAAAGATACGTCGAAGTGAAGAGGTAATAATGAGTGATTGTATCATCAGAGTTAGTGTATGAGAGACGGGGAAAGTGAAGAAAGGCAGTGAAAAGACAGAGTTAAGGTTGCGAGAAGTAAATACTTGTGAGTTGTAATATCACAAACATGTAGACTGTCAGTAGAACAGTACTGTGCTTTTTTGCAAAAGTCTTAGAGGAAGATAAAATAAGAGAAAATAGTAACTGGACTGAATTTTGTGTCATTTTGTCACACCGGTGTTAGGAGTGGGATTTGCCAAATTGTTGTTTTGTTACAGCAGTACTGCATTTGGTGCCTGCATTATTGAAAAACTTTCTCTTTACATTCTTCAACAAAGAAAACTTAGAAAACTTATTTTTCTATCTACTTTGCGTTAAGACAAAGGTTAATATAAATGCCTTTATTATATATTTCCTTGTAGATACAACAGGAATAGGGGGATATAGTATGCTTAAGCGATAGCCAAATATTTGAAGGACTAGTGGCTCTGTGATGGCTTTGAAATCCAGTTTTTTGTTACCAGGAGAAAATAAAATTAAAAAATAATGACTTCCACCTTGAGGAAGGTATAACTATTTTAAAATTGAACAAATAAGAAGAAATGTCTGGGAAGCGGTTAAAGCCATAAAGTAGATTTAATAGATTTCTTTGACAACGCCCGGCCACTTCTAGCGCCATCAGTAAAAAGTATTGGAGAGCAAGAGGATTAATGACTTCATTGTTAGAAATACAGCATTAGCTAACAACAAGATTTCTTCGACTAAATGTGTCGAAGAAATGTATTTTTGTGCAGTAAATTTTTATGATTTACCAGTTATGTAAAAGTGGTTCAGAATGAAGGGACTTCAGAGGCTAGTTCCAGGAAATCCAGTTTTTTGTTACCAGGAGAAAATAAAATTAAAAAATAATGACTTCCACCTTGAGGAAGGTATAACTATTTTAAAATTGAAAAAACAAGAAGAAATGTCTGGGAAACGGCATTTAAAGTTTGTTTTTGAGTTTTGCGGTTCATGGAAGCACACAGGCACATGCACGCACTTACACATTTTTCTAAAAAATGCTTAATTGGGTTCTAGAAATTTTAAAATACGTACCTTCAGTGAAGCATAGGTATATACTCGTAGATAATTTTGATTGGAATAGTGTCTTCTCTATTTACTATGCACTTGATAGAGAAAGAAAAAGGAAAGTAAAGTCTCAAGTAAAATTTGAATGGTTAAATTCAGTTATTAAATATACTTGCAACCGATGTCTACAATAAACATGTATAAAAAGTTGGAGAATTTAGTACAAAATACGTGCAGTAAAATAAGCAAACGCGTAAAATGCAAGAAATTCAACATACCGATAGCATGAACGGGAAGTAGATCACTAAACGCTATCGGCGAAAAATATTTTGTACCTGGTATTGAATTATATATTCCGAATACCTAGTGAAATCTTCAGGTAACATTTGAACGCAGTTTTCTTTTTTTGAACTATTGAAGCTTTTTTAGTTATTTTAGCTAGCCCAATTTATTAATGTAAAAGAGAATGACTCATTATTGCGTTAATGTATTTTCGTTTGAGTCGATGTTTTTAAAACGTTATTGCTACGTAGATACTGTAGACGTCAGCTAAAAAAGGAAAAAGAAAGCAGGTAGGCTAGCAAGCATGTAGACAGCATGCAGGCAGACAAGCCAGGATGTAAGCAGGCAGGCAGGCAGGCAGGCAGGCAGGCAGGCAGGCGGGTGGATGGGCGCGCTGGCGGGCGAGCAGTGCAAAGTATATGCTGCACGTTTAAACGAATCATGCGTGCCGTACCTTTTGAAGCAGCAATCCGCGCCTCCCGACGATGGTATCTACTTTGATGCAGGTTTCTGCTCCACGATGAAGTGTCTTGGGCACCAGTGGACCTTAAATCCACAACATCTCTGCTCGTTGTTGTACCTGGCTTCACTCAAGCGATGAGATTCCTAACACAGAGTATGCGTGAGTGTTTATTGGTTAAGAACAACACGGACTCGTATATAATCTTTGATGAATGCTTAAATTCAGAGTTACTGAAAAGTTGCCAACCGATGTCATATAATAGAACTGAATATTTCTGGTGAAACTGGTAACTATATACATGAGTATAATTCTCCACGTTACGGGCAGACAACTGTATAATCCCAACGACCTTTGCAGAAGCACCCAAATGCGTGTTGCTTACACGCAGCTACAAACGAAGTTACGTCTGGATTCTTCCCTAGTCCCCGATGAAGTGCATACGACGCTACTCACAGGAGAGAGCCATCTGTCTTCTCTACTCGCTGGCTATCTCTCTAGTCCCCTCTTTGTAGTTCCTAGAAATCCATCTTTGTCCCCTTTCACTTATCTAATTCTTGTAATCACCCAATTACCTGGAATCGCCTAGACGCGGCCAATTCCTCGAATTTGTACCTGTCCATAATGCCCTGCTCTCTGGGGCTCTGTTAATTACCTTATGACCTGTTTCTCCACTGTAACATGAAGCAAATTCCGTACACAGGATAATTTATACAGGTTAACTTGATACAATATATGATTTTATGTTTTCTCTCTACTGGACCATTTTCTCCATAAATCATTAATTACGTCCCTTACTCTATTAGAACAAGTATTTATTTTATGAAATCTTAATTTCCGCATCGCTTTAATGATACACTCGTCTCCTTAGCGATGCTTCACAATATCTGTCCACCATTGCGTTTGATTCATGATCAGTGATCACTGGAGTCCGAACCTTTATACAGCTATCGCCAACAAAACCGTTTATTGTGGAAGCTGTAGAGGAATACCTACTTAACTTTATATTTAAAGAAATTATCTAAAAGAAGAATTATAATAACTGTAGGAAGAAACATGTCAAAATAGGTAATAATAAAATAAGGGAGATTAAATAAGAAAGAACTGAGAATGCATAAACAAATAGTAAGTAATATAAATGTGTATGTAAACGAGTAAAGAAATATAAAAGAATATTATGTATGTACGCAGAACTAAACATTGGAAAGGGAAAATTGTACAGAAAGCTGGCTAAATTAGGGCACACAAAGGTGACTGGAAAACCCTTAAAGGGAGCAGGCTATGTAAGTGACCAAAGACAGGCATGAGAGGAAATGGTGAATGAAACGAATGAGTTACGTAATATTAGAACAGAACGACAAAGAGGTAATTTGGAATTCTCAGTCAAATTTTCTCAGGAAAGATACAGGTTTTCATTAGACTCAAAACACAGTAGTTAATGGGGAAAACACGACATACGAGTATATAATCGTGGGAGATTTAAAGTCTCTCTGGAAGAGTATTAAATGTGAGCGATTCCAAGAACAGTTCTCTCAATTGTGAATTTCATGAGATCCACTTCACGTCAGTGTGAGTGGGCAGAAGTGCACGAACTCAGGTGTAGATAACTTGGTGACTGACAAAACAGAGGAAGTTAATGAGAAATAATAAACAATTCGGAGAATTGTAAAGTAGTCCGGACAGGTAAATTTGTAATTTATGGCAGCTTTATTATTACTGTTCCTTTAACTGGAAAAAATCCAGACCAGCGACGACCCGAGAGAAGAGTAGTTAGGCAAGTATGTAGGACGAGAGGCAGACTTCGAGCTAGGATCCCGGACTTGATTAGCAAGCAGGACATCGCTAAAGTGCACATTCCGTAACATCGCTACAAGGCAGTGGAACCACTTAACCTCAGCTGCTATTGAGCTACTTACTGTACAGATCTGTGGACACACACGCCATGGTGGACATTTTTCTCTATGAGAGCTCCCGATAGACGCAGAGTATCCTTGCTCCTGCAGGAATGTCTAAAAAGCCACTCTAGTATGGTTTTAAGAACCGCCAGAGCTGCAGTTTTTGTAGCTCTCAATACCTCTTAGACTACATCGTTCAAAATACCTAGTCGTAATGACACTGTCTCCCACTTGCTTCTCGCCACGTTACTTAGGATATAAATTCATGTTTCCAAAACACTGGAGTTGGTTACACTTATTACTACCCCTTCATTTGTAATATGTTCGAAATCAGTTATAGCTCGCGCAATCGTTTTTAACACCAAAATATTTAAAATAATACTTAGAGATTACCTTTTCTGTTAGCGTCAGCTCTTTATTACAGAATCCTCGGAAACCCGTTTATCATATTTATTTATTTATTCTCCAACTACAAAGCTAAGCCCTATTACACCAAATGGGTTATAAATAAAAACAGACTCAAACAAATAAATAGTAAATGGATTACAAATAACAAATGAATGAACAAATGCCAAGGAAAAGCATACACATACGAATTCAAAAGCATATCAATAAGATATTTCAATTAATAAATATAAAAATAAAACACGCAAATTCTATGAATGAGTACCAAAAATACTCAAAACAAATATAGTTAAAAAATCAAACATCCAAATAACAAAAGAATTTATCGCAGATAGTTAAATAGTTGAATAAATGCCAGAAATAAAGGCGCAACATGAATTTGTAAATACTTTTGTCAATGGCTGCGAATAGTTTATTTTACAATGATGGAGATGTCCTAATAAATCATATTTTCTGTTGTGTTGCCGATCACACTAGAACAGCAAGTGGAATACTGTTTCTTCTAACACTTCGTATTTGCACATAATACCATCTGGTAAGTCAAGGTGAAAACGTCGTAGGTGACTTAAATTTTCCGTGTCCAGTAATAAATTGCGTTATAATATAATTAGGTGTGAAATACTTGCAAGAGAGGCGATCATATTGTTATTCGATATCCAACATTTGCGAAAGATGGGATTTGGATTCACCTCATTCCACTATATGCGGACTTTGCTACTCTTAAACACACAGCCGTGTATTGTGTTATTATGGCGTCTTTGTTACATATATGTACGTTGCGTTTGATTTACGAAAGCACTTTCAGATATTATACGATAAACATATGTTCATTAGTGGCTTCTTTGGTATTGTTTACGTTTAAGAAGTCCATCAATTTCAGCGACAATGTCGAAGTGCAGAGCCTCAGAAGATACACCAAGTGATCGTCGCGTAAGCTAACGTGATAGAGACGTCTAATATAGTTCAATTTGGAGAAACTCTGTTCGGAAATATATGTAGAGCTATACACATTCTTATAAAAAGTGTTCTTTCAAATACTTATTTCTCTGTCTACTTCATTTTAATCGACATAAGCATTTTCAGTATCTTATTGCTAATTTTCTTGTAGATGCAAGGGGAATATGGTAGGCTTTAAGCGATAGTGAAATGTTTTGAGAGCTGGTTTCTATGCGATGCCATTGAAATTCTGTTCTCTTTGCAAGGCCAAGAGATAAAAAGCGAATAACTTATTCCTATTTGCGAAAAGTATAAATATTGACAAATTCACACAAATAGATTTTGTGTTTTAATCAGATACACATTTTTTGTGTATTACAAATATATCAATGTTATAATCAAATATAATTTTATTTAGCTCTACTTTTTTTGTTTGTGTGAGACCACCCGCATTCCATTGTAGAAGTCTGATGTTAGATCAGATACACATTTTTTGTGTCTTCAAATATGCCCGACCACTTCTAGTGCCCCATCCATCAGTGAAAAATATTGGAGAGCAAGAGGATTAATGACTTCATTGTCAGAAATCCAGCATTAGCTAACAACAACATTTTTTGTGTAGTAAATCTTTGTTTACCTCTTGCTGTTCACCGTTTATGCAACAGTCACCCAGAAGAAGTCTTTCCACGACATTCCTATAAAATTCAAATTATTACTTACAAACTGCCATGGAATCGCCTGTTTGTGTTCGTCAGTGTATACTGATTGACTGGTTATGTTTGTTCACGTCACAAGCAAGAGCTGATTCACCTTCCGACTGAAAGTGTAGAGTGGGGACGCTAATTACCTGAGTATCTCCAAAGAGACAAGGTGGACACCCCTGATGTAGAGTTATAGCTGTAAACCCCTTACTCTGTTTGATCCCTTCGTCACTAATTCTTCTCTTCAGTGCAACTATTATGTCTGATGACTAATTGATCCTTGACCGAAGGCCCCCATGTTCACCCTCGAACCCAGACATTAATGAGGATAAGTCGAACTCGTGCTTTGTTTACGTTCAGGTACCGTCAATGACGATGACTGTACAGTAAGCTGTTCCTATAGCTCAGTTTTATCATCCTTAACTTGAAGGGACTTTGGCACAAAATTTTGAGCCTCTGGTGCATGGCAGAACACGTAAGTAAACAGAAGCAAAATATACAAGAGTTACGTCTTTCCACAACGTACATGCTATATAACGTGGTAAATCAAAAGGGAAAACATTAAAACACCCTACTGTACGTACTACAAGGGCGAATTTAGCATATGCAGAATAGCAAGGTTACTTACTACGGCAAATTTGCGAGGGCGGAAGCCTTTTAAACAACAACGCAGGGAACTTGCAGCAGAGCTCGAGGTATATATTCACAGGCTCCAGAAAATATTCGTCTCTAGCTTTTTTTATAGGATCCAAATTAAAAGGGACGAAACTCTCATTTTTAATATGCATGTACAACAGATGATGTAAGTTGTCCAAACAGGGTTCTAAGGGAGCACAAATTAAACGGAAACCAAATTAATTTATCACTTTTATTCTAAATACTCAAACAACTAAAGTTTATGAGCATGTTTCTGAAATGTTTTGTTATGTATGCACTTAAATGGACTGAATTTTTAGGAATGAATACAATTTCTACTTTATTATTATTATTATTATTATTATTATTATTATTATTATTATTATTATTATTATTATTATTATTATTATTATTATTATTATTATTATTATTATTATTATTATTATTATTATTATTATTATTATTATTATTATTATTATTATTATTATTATTATTATTATTATTATTATTATTATTATTATTATTATTATTATTATTATTATTATTATTGTGGTTGCTATTGTTGTTATTGTTATTGTTGGTGTACTAAAATTGGTATGGAACTAAATCATTTCAAGCCAAAGGAAAAGGTTCAAGTTTGTATTGTTAAATATTTTACTAATGCTTCAGGCATTTAACATCCAAGAAAAACATTTGAATATGGATCTTCAAACATCAGATGACATGCAGGTTGTGCAGAGATAAAAGGAATGGAAGTGATGGAGGGGAAGTTTGAGAGCATGGTAAAGAGGGACAAATGGGGACACAGAGAGAGAGAGAAAGAGGGGGACATAGGGAGAGCAGAGAAAGAGAAAGAAAGAAGGAGGGAGAGTGACCGAAAACGGAAGGAAGTATAGTGGATGCTAAAAGGAGCTGAAGGGGGCGGGGGGAGGGGGAGGGCATGCCAGAATTTAACGTATATAATACGGCACGTAGAATTGCAGGTTCTCCTAGTTGATACTGTGCCTTTCTTACCATTCAATCTATGGACTGAATTTTAGTTCTATGTAATGCACTACTACGTTGTGCTCACGAGCCAAGGAGTGCCGAATGCAAGTGCACTCCTTGCGTCGCCTCACGTGGTCCATGCTGACCTCATTTAACTGTCTTATTTTTGTCATAAGGTGGTATAACAACATTTTTATATCTAGCACACGGATCTAGACAACCAAAGCGCCTCTGTGACAATTCTGAGAGCTCCTGAAGTGTATCGTTGCGAGTTTGTTTTTCCCTCCCCGCAGCTTTTCTCTAATCAGCAATTCAAATCAAGAGAGAATGGAATAAAGGAGAAGCGGGGTTTGTTTGAACACATGCAGCATGGACTTAATTTGCTATAACAAGCATTCGACTGCGTCTCTCCCCTCTACCCACCTCTCTCAATTACCACGGGCCCGTAAATGCTGTCCACTGCATCTCTCTAATTAGACGAGCGTTTCCCCCCATGCCTCCGAGGTAGGTGTACTAATTCCTGGGAGGATTTTGTTATTTATAGCCTACTTTTCCTGCCATGAAAAAATGTAATGGCATACTAGGTAGGACAAGAGAGAGGAAAAGGGGATTGTCTCTGAAGATGTTCTTTGGAAATGTTCCGTTTGGGTACCTGGCTTACACTACAGTATGGGAAAAACAAGTGCCAATTTTTGGTGACCAGCGTGAAGATTTTAATGTAGCAGGTGGGACAAAGGTCGCGATCGGATGTTTTCTAAGTTTGTGTAGCTATAATAAACTTTCAAAGGTGACATAAAAACGTTATTTATTTATTGCTGCACTAATAAGGAATGGAAATGTGAAAAGATAAACATAACTGGGCCAATCAGCGTGGTGTTCCTGTATGGACGATAACCCTAATTTTTCATCCGACGTTCTTGGGATTTGCATTTCCGCCGATGGTTTCTTTGTTGATTTCTTCGGCAAACGCTCCACTGATTACTAACAGAAGATTACTAACATCATCACTGCAATATTTTTAGGTCTTCCTATGCGTTTTGCATCCAATACAGAGCCTGTTGAAAAAGTATTCTTTTCCATATTTCGGAGAATGGGTTCACTGGGAGCTGCTTTGTTGAAGCAAAGAAAGAAATTTTCTCTAATTTCTTCGTACGTTTCGCCATTTCGTTCTTCTTCATGAACCCATACACTAACCATGAGACGTTTCTGAATCGCATATTGGCTTGTATCAGTCACTCCTTACAACACAAACAGCGTTTCACATTGATATCAACCAATAACCTGCGAAAAATCTGGCTTGCCGCTGTAACATACCAATGCCCTCACTCTATCGGAAAATTGACAAACTAATGCAACAAAAAGTATATGAAGGGAAAAAATATCCCTCTCAACCTATTGTTTTTAATTAGTTTTCGGTTTAGGAAAGTGAATTATTTTAATAAAAACATTACGCGATCGCGACTTTTGGCCCACCCCAGTACAATCAGATATAGTGTGGCTAACGATGAGAAAGTAGCATCTACGGAACACATGGGTCTTTCACAGTCCCTCCTGACTTTTGCATGCAACTTTGTATTTAAGATTTTATCAGGTAGCCCTATATACTATTATATACCCATGACCTGAATAATGATGGAATTGTGTTACGTACAACCCCACTGGTAATAATTTGTCCTCGTGGTAATTGATTTTGTTTCAAAGTATGGAATATCCTGTAGGTCTGATAGAACGGTCATTTCAGTAATGCCCAATCGCATGTGTGCCACGACATCTGCCACCTCCATAGCATTAGCCACACTATTGTGTATGAAAATTCCAACACCATGAAAGAGTTCACCGAATGGATCCAAAATTGGAGGATTTGTAGAACAGTGTGCAAATAATAAGTGATTAGGATTGCAGGGGGATAGGGTACATGTAGACCGAGGAGAGCCCTATTGTATTTTGACAAGATCAATGTTGCGCCAAGTATAATTAATGAAAAACCATCGAAAAAACTGGAAACGTTAAAGCAAATGCCAACATGCCTCATCGACGTCAAAGGGGTGCAATGTCAGCAGTGTTAGTGAGCTTGAACTGGGCAGAATGTTCGGTCTCTGGGAAGCGGGTTTGTCATAGTGTGACATTTTGGCTCGTAGAAGGCATGTTGGTGTGACAGTGATGCGTGTGTGGAAGCATTAGATAGAAGGTTGCACGTAGCAATGATCTGGTACTGAACCAGGCAATATGACCACAGCATGGGATGACTGCCATCTTATCCGCATGGCTATAACGGACCACTGAAATGGGCACATCAATACGAGTACCATCTCGGGCATTCTGAGTGGCAAGGTGTAGTCTTTACAGACGAGCGGGCTTCAACCTGGCCTAGAGTGATGGCCACACATGTGTTTGACGTTACCTTGGTGAGCTCAATCTGGAGGCCTTCATTGTAGAGAGGCACGGCGGACAAACACCAGTTGTGATGGTTTGGGGCGCTATTGGTTACAACAACCGATGTCACCTCCTGCAAATTGAGGGCAATTTGAACAGGTCTTCTTTGGAGAACGAGACCATTGCTTCCCTGGCCTACACCTCCGCTCACCGAACATGTCTGGAATATGACTGATTGGAAAATTGTTCGTCATGGTCCTCAGTAACCAGGTCTATAATTTGTGGGCTCGCCTATCAACTGCGTGGAGGGACATATTTTGAACCTTTTTGATGCCATTCCACGGCGTTTAGTAGTTCTAATTGCATCATCAACTATTGAATATTCAAGCTGAAAAGTCATGCACAGATTTGTAAAGTTAATTTTTTTTTGTCATGTACCTAATCTGTGGTATAAACTTCATTGAAAACCATTATATGTCCAGTACAGAAAACTAAACGAATAATAATGCCGCATCTACCCTTACAAGTTGAACACAGTTGCCAAAAGACCCTATACTAATTTATCAGCTTTGGCCATCCAATTGGAACGTTTACTTACTAACAATTCTTATAACTTCGCTACATTTTAGTTACGGTAAGTAGAGGAAATTCCGTCTAAAGCTTTACTGCATATATAGGTTTGGAGTGTCTCTGAGCCTTGTCAACTTTTCATATCTAAAATTCCGAGATACATTTATAACTTCACGACCAACTCTACTTCTCAAAATGGGATTCACATAGTTGCTGGGAACAGTTTACCAACCATTCCAGAGACGTAGTGACACAGGGCATGTAAAACGCACCTAGGCTGTAAGAATTCTCTTGCATTTTCAGGCGATTTCTCTCCTTAACAAAGGAATGAAAATAGGGAACTTAATCCCTGTCCCAAGATGGATGATGCAAGCCTACAAGTGACAGTTCCCTGTCAAGCCTCACGGCTTTATTAACCTCCCCCACCCTTGCGCCCTCTAGATTTAATTGCGCAGAATACATCTCTGGAAGGAGGGGTAAAAATCCCACTTCTTGGCACATAAGGACTTTCCAGGTGTCCCAGTTTAGATAACGTTGACAGTGTAAGTTGAAAAAGAAATGGAGAGATTTCGCTAACACCGCCCTTACCCCCTTTCTCCAGATAGAAACAAAAGATGAAATGGCAGAGTCGGAAGGAAAAAAAAAAAAGGACGAAGGAACTGTGGCTGCCTGCTTTTCTTCTTTATAAATCGTATAATCTGCGAATATGTGTGCGTTATGTATTATACACTATAGAAACATCAGGACATACATTTGAAAGACATGACGTTTAGTAAACACGCTGAAGGAAACTATTTACCTCAACCAATTGCTACACATACGAGACATTGTCAATGTGGTACAGCTGTGGGCAACAAGAGGGAATTCGTATCGGGTATTGGCACAAGATGGAGTCCCGGTACAAAACAGGTTACCAAAATAAAGCGAGGTACCCAGGTAAGATCTGGTATTAGGATAAGGCCGGGTACAGGTGTAAGGCCGTGATCCGAGGCAAAATGGGGATCCAAGTTAAGATGCGAATTTTGCTGTGGAGAACGCTAATTCACCAGATTTTCTCTCGACCGATTAGCCTTTATATGGGCTAATACTGATGTAGTTTAACTTTGAACTATTTACACAGTGCATATTTTCAGTAGTGTTCTATAATATTTCTTTCAATATTTTATCTTGGCTAACAGGATATATGTCTAGCTTGCCGTTAAAAAGAACTTGTCTGTGGTAACTACACAACTTTCTGTACACGTTATTCATTTTCACATTAGCTTCTCACTAAAGTGGCCCGGGTTCGATCCCAGGCAACCGCAAGTGGGATTCGTGGTGGACGAAGCGGCGCTGGGGCGGGTCTTCTCCGGATTTTCCAATTTCCCCCGCCATCTCATTTCACCGGTGCTCCATCTTCATTCCATGTATTTTGAATTTCAAAATTCAAAGCCTAAACAGCATGATATAACTGAGGTTCAAATTATTGTAAATGTTCAGAGAAACAAATGGGTATGCTAATTCTGAAATATCTATACTTTCGTAGAAGCACAGAATTTGAAAAGTATGTGAAATGTTCAGTTTTGTGTTTTTATGGTTAACTAAAATATTTTCAAGTGTTGGTACAGCAACTATTTCTGGCTTATTGTGCCAATAATTAATAAAAGTTAAAAAAAAAACTATCTGAAAATGCAGATTTTTTGTTCCCAATGTGAAGACGTAGCTTAACGTTCTGCAAAATTCAAACTGGCAACAGGGAATGTTTCGGAAAAGGGAATTATACAAATATAATTATTTCCCATAAGTCATTTAAGACAATTAACCTTAAGGGACAGGGTATTGACATTAAATGTAAAAAAAGAGAAACATCCAGCTTTATGTCTATCTCAAACATATGAGATTTTAAAGGAAACTGTTAGTTATCTTTTAGCAAATAGAAAATAACTAATATTTACATATGCAAAGGACATAGAATTTATTTTAAAAATCACCGCCGGGCGTTGTCAAAAGGCGCCTGATTAAATTATGACATATATTAGTCTTCCAATTATTCGTGTTTGAATTAAGCATGTGCACGTAGGCACACAAGTACACACCCAGGGTTTAATGGAGTGCAATATATCCTTCCTCTACGCTAGATAGGCAGGCAGAAAGTTGAACAAAACTTTATGTAACACATCTCTGAAATTATTTAATGTATTTTGTGCTGAAAAAGAGAGCTGATGTGTTGCACCCACCTTTCCCTACTCTTATATAAACCCTTACAAATCTTAGATATTCCTTTATCTACTTTACGTTAATCAAGTAAATACTTGAAGAAATTATCTTGTTAGTTTTTTTGTAGGTGCAAGGTGGAGTATGAAAATAGCGATAGTCAATTTCATTAAAGCTGATCGCCTTTGAAATTCCGTTCTCTTTGCATAGTCGAGTGATAAAAAATGAATAACGACTTCTCGTTTGAGAAAAGCGTGTTGGAAAATTCAGACAAATAACAGGGAATATCTCGAAAATTGTTAACTCCATAAAAACATGCATTTCATATAAATTGTGTGGTATAATGAAATCTATATTTTTTGTGCAGCATTTTTTCATAGTTCTTGCGGTTTACCAGTTATGCGAAAATCGAAGAGGATTTCTTAGGACATTCCCAGAAAATTCAAGATGTGCATTTAGCTAGCCACGAAAATATTTTTAAAATATATTATTTTAATCAAAATCGAACAGCGGTGTTTTTAATATTCGTCATATGTATAGATGTCTTGGCGCCTTATTACACCCCACGGCTTAGCATCACAATGATATTCTCATTCTTAAATTTTAGGAGCAGTACGGATGGGTGTTCGATTTTTAGAGGAGTAAGTCGTAAATGATAACCGGAATCCTGAGCAATGACCCAGCGCTATGAACAACCGGACAAAGCCTATATCACGGTTCAATCAGGTAACAAACAGTTAATTCAAATGGTGACTACTTAAAACACTTTTATTAAAGTATCTAAATCTTAATCTGTTTTACATCAGGCGTATATGCACATCTTCAATCGTTGTACCGTCAATTAATGACCATTTTTCCCTTAGTTGTTTATATAACAAGTGAAGTCATCCTCTGTTGCTTCTGTTTTCTTAGAATGATTTCAGAGGACTTACACAAGAAACTGCTTCAATCGTTAAAGAGAAAATCTCTTAGGAAATCTACATTTTCAAAAAATTTTCTATGTAAAGGTTAGTCTTGGTGTTGCATTCTTGGAAGATGCTGAACTTAAATACGAAGTTTGGTATTTAACCATTCTTCGTTTTTGAGTTATGTTGTTTATTGAGACACACAAACGGACCTTATTCTAAAATGCTTATTTTTATTGGATTCAGGGGAGGATTTTCTATGGAAAATGGAATGGAATGAAATTTTTCTGAAATCTCAGTATTGAATTTTTGGGTGGAATGCATTACTTTCACTACTTACTCGTATATGCGTGGTAGATAAATTAACAAAGGAAAAATAAAATAAAAACACCACAAAAATAAAAGAAAGAAATCAATCCAGGTATCCAACCTTGAAGATGTACATAGATCAATATTTCGATGTATACTGAAACTAATTAATAACTAGTAACAGATACGCGTGCGCGTGTGTGTAGTAACGGAGGGGGATACCTCGATCCACAGCGACCCCCACATGGATCTATTGTGGGCTACCATCTCTCACAGGGGGAAGGGATGAGGCGAAGTAAGACCGTGGGCTTGTCGGAGAACGGAACCAGAGAAGTTAGTTACTAACACCTGGCGCACAACCGAAATGTTTCCTCTACCCAGGGAGAGAGCCATGAGATGACCCTTGCGGCCCGGGCAGCAGCTTCCTGGGGGCTCAGAGCACAAGCAACTGTGCCATCTGTCCGCATACGCTGGAACCTACCGCGCCATCGACCAAACCTGAAAGAGGACAACGGAGGAAAATGCGAAATGAAGGAAAAGGAATCCGTGGGGAAGTTTGCACCCAGCATTCGCCTAGAAGTGACATGGGAAACCACGGAAAAAAGCCATGTCAGAGTGCGTGGCTACTGGGGATCGAACCCGCGACCTCCCAAACGTGGGACACAGTAGTTACTATTTTGTTCATATGATTGATGTAAAATTGTTTAGCAGAATCTAGCCTTGAAAATGAGCTCCAAATATCCTTTTACTTTAGTTCAGTAAGAATATTCATTATTTAATGAACATAAGCTGGTAGCTGAGGTTCATTTGACAATTTTCGTTCACGTTTTGAGGATCTAAAATTATAGAAACTATTACAAAAAGGGAAAGTAGCGCTTCAGAATGCAACACAACCTGTATATCCCTAGGCTGAAGAACCACCAAGTGGAAAACATAATTTTCATGCACGATAGCGCACCACCCCAATTTACACTCCGGCAGAAGAATTAATTAGCTACCTTTGGAAAGGGTGTCATCAGCAGGCACTTCCCAGGATGTGTGGCTCCCGCGACTTCCAGGACTCAAATTGGCTAAAGCCTTACCTCAGAAAGTGAGATTTTCTTAGTTCATCAGCAGAGGAGGCACGCAATTCCGTAAAGACTTGCAAACTTTATAGATATCATTGTAGCATGTTTTGAATGATAAAACACTCTTTATCCAACAAGAGAAAAGTATCTGCTAATGTAACTTGCTCTGCCACTTACTTTAGTAGGCGGAAGAAATAGCGTTCCATCCAACATTTTATACTATCTTATCCTAAAATTTAATATAGGAATCTACATTTGTGCGATTAAAAGGGGAAGTTTGCAAAACAAACCAATACACTGGGGGAACTTAAAAATAACATTCGTAGAAAAATTGCTATCATTTCTGAGGGGGAATTGCAGTATGTAATGCCAATTTCCTGAGCACGTCCCACAAATACTTGAACAACGAAGGGAGGCTGTCCCAACGTCTCCTGGCTTTACAAATGCGACTACTTTTTATTTTTAGCTCTTTAACTTTTTTTTTGTTAGAAATAAATGACCCAACAAGCCGGAGTATATTTATTGCTGATATGCTGTCGTCATCCACTCAAAGCGCATAACGAGTACCCGCCAGCTAGCTGAAACTTGTTCTGCTGAATTCTGATCACCCAGTACTTGGCACATGTGTCCGAAACAGTACTAGTCGTTACGCATGGTAAGTGTGAAAAGTATTGTATTCCACCCAAAAATCATGAATCGAGATTTTAACGCAAATAACTCTTTAAGGTCCCTAAACCCAAAAACACAATTTTAGAAAAAGTGCCGTATGTGTGTGTACGTCTGCGCGCGTGTATGAACGTCACACCCCATAAACCCACACGAAGATTTTCAAGAAAATGTCTCTATCCGGAACTACCATGAATATTTTTATCTCAAAAGGGCTCTGACAATTTTGATTAAAATACCACACGTTTTATATGGTTTCATGACAAAATGTGCAACTTAAATTTTCTAGGAATAATTCCCAATTTCCTCTTCTTGTGGATGATTTATGTAACTGGTAAATAGTACGAGTTTTCTGTACAATAAATGTGATGTTAAAGCACACAATTTATGTCAAATATATTATTTTTGGTAAAGTAAACCTTTCCAAGATGTATCTTGTTGTGGGTTTGAATTTTTTAATGATTATATTTTTCTAAAATGGGAAATTGTTATCGTTTTTTCCCTGGTGGTTATGCAAAGAGTTCGGAATTTCAATATCACCACATAGCGGCAGCTCTTAAACGATGCGACTAACACGTAAGCTTATTATATTCCCATATGCCCAAAGCACCTTAAGGAAATATGTAACCTTTTCTACCTATGTTTATCTCTGTATGAAGTAGATAGAAGAATAGGTTTTTGTAGGCAATCTTTGCTGAAAAACGGGTAGAGGAAGTCACGTGTGGTAGTATACTCACTAGTGTGGAATTACAGGACATAGTCCATTCTCCGCATTCCTAATTGTTACGAATTTCCAGTGGCGTGTGATCTATGTACGTTATGGAAGCAATAATGTTCAGAAAGTAGACATGGCCAACAAAATAACTCATCACTCTTTTACAACCTGTACGCCATCATATGCCATAAATATTTATTAAAATGTTGCAGGAAAGTTTTGATTTCTGTTTTCAAATTCTCTAATGTTGGAGTTCTCCTTTTCAATGATTTCCTTCTTCTTTGAATAGATAAACGAAGAAAAACCTCGATCCAAAATTTCACACACATCACAGCATCCTCTTCTCAAACATTTTTCACTACTCCCCGCAGTATTTATGGTCTCGTACAAGCAGTCTGTTGTCTCAAAATTGTCACCAGTAAGTGCTCTTCCTGATTACCAAAATGTCTGCAATTCTGTCTTTAGAACTGAAACTTATCAAAGAATATTCCATTAGAAACGTCTGTCGCGTTACGTAATTCCAAACTGTTACTATTATTTATAAAGAAAATATACTTTGATTTGAATTTCTTTCCTATCTTCTAACAAGTAGTAACCTTATTTAGACGTAGTGTTAGAAGCGGCGCTGGGACGGGTTTTCTCCGCGTTCTCCGTTTTCCCCGTTTTCCGCCGCCATCTCATTCCACCGGTGCTGCATCTTCATTCCATATATCACCAGTGTCACCACCTGTGGTGCCGTAGTAGTAAAAGCGAAAGTAACCTTATTTGCTCACAGGAAGATAATAAGAAATTCCTTGCTTCTACAAACCGAATTATATCAACAATGTATCTAAATATCAACCATCACCAAAAACTCCATGCCATCTGTTGGGACGTCAGAAAACTACTTGCCAAAGTTACTTCTGTGTATCAATTCTCACGCGCTGTTTGAAAATTGTATTGCCAAATTTTCCACAAGGTAACTAATGAAAATGTAAAATTAATGCAATACTAACATTTAAAGCGGAATCAATGCTTCCCTTGCTTCCATAGAATATACGCCCTTGACTGTTCCCCATTCAGCATAGTGCATTACTTCCGTTATAGCTAACTATAAACCTGGCACGTTTTTCTTTAATCTTAATAGGTGCTATTATTGCAACTCGTATAATTTTCTAATAATATTGTGATGCCGTCGACACGTCAAATAGACGTTCTAGGTCAAGCTATCTCACACCACTGCTTGTAAATACGCGGCCCGACGAAAATGGAGTGGTCAGAACAAGAATTACAATGGCGCAGAACAAAGCACTGTCAGAAAGTTCGAGAAACTCCACCAACCGGGCTTATTTACGAATAGGTAGATTTCGAAAAACCCTGCTACGTCATTCTTGGCTATATAAGCGAAAGTACTGCTCAGAGGAGCCAGTTTTTAGGTGTTGAACGAGATAGCTTTTACTAATTTTTAGTTAAGCCTGTTTGAATGTCAGTGTATCGTTGAAAGCACTTTGTGAGACACAGAGAAAGAACATTACAAATTGTGTCAAGGTTACTATCGGACAGAACAGCCGTCAGTTGCTAGCTCACGACGAATTGTAGATTGCGTTAATGATAAAAGAGGACTGTTTTTGTAATCGAGTTTTAAGAGAAATAAAGTGACAAAAAAGCAACTGTGGCACTGGTGTCAGAAGTGGGATCTGTCGCATTGTCATTTGCTAGAATGCGATAATGAAATAGCGGAGATCATTAGTAATAAACTAATACGAGCATAAAAGTGATGGTTGTTGATTCATTCCTACATAACTATATCTATTTCTTCTTCGTTCATCGTGTTATCTATGGTAATGCTGGAATCATAACTAGCAACAGTGTAGAAAGGTAGGCTTGTAATGGGAAATAAAATAAAGCAAGAAATTATAAAGAATGTGCAGGGTTACGAACGTTTGTATGGTGTGAGCCGGGCCATCCAGAAGAACAGAATAAATACGACAATAAAGAATGGGAAAAAGAAACGGAGAAGAGGGGTTTAAGTTTGGAAAGTAAATCTTAAAGGAAGAATATAAATTTTGTGAATGGGAAGGATTTTCTTTTCACACTGGGCGAAGTTCTCTCCTCCCTCCCTCTCTCCCTCGCCCCGGTAGTTTGAAACGCCTCAGTCCCCGCCGTAAGAGCTATTATTCCTTCCAACACACGCTCAGTACTGTTCCGGAGCAGTGCTGAGTTGAGAAGATACCCTATATAGGGTGCCCCTCAAAGGCGAGATGATATCAACATGATCATCGCATACTGATAGGATCACTACTCCTTTACCCCGTTCTTGTAACTACTTATGAAGGGAACAGGGCAAAAATAAATGTCGGTTAAAACGCACACACAGATAAGAAAAGGATCTGATGTTACATTCATACGAGTTTATCTATTCTTGAACAAACTAATCTTAAAAAACCTCATTCTTCTATTTACATGCTAATCGAGTCAGACATCTGTAGAAATAGGGTTATTACATACTTCTTGTAGGTACAATGAGAATAGAACTTACAGTAGTCTTAAGCGATAGTCAGAACTGTTTGATGGCTCTTTGCATTCCCACGACCAACAAAGAACAAACAATATCTGATGTGTTGCACTCACATAAATTTATCTAGTCTTATACTAATTATTCTTAAACTTTTATTCCTCTATCTTCTTCATGTTAATCGAGATAAACATTTTCAGAAATTATCTTAATGCTGATTTTCTTATAGGTGCAAAAAGAATATGGGATAACACAATTTGAGCGATAACACAATTTTTAAAGCTTTGAAATTCCGTCCTGTTTCTACAGCTAAGAGATATAAAAGTGAATAACGAACATCCATTTGAGAAAAGTATTGCAAAACTCATACAAACAATGAGGAATATCTCCGAAATGTTCACTCCACAAAAAAGTGAATTTGGACATGTGTTTTAACAAGACATAAATTTTTGGTATAGTAAGATTTGGTCTATCTCTTACGGTTTACCAGATGTGCAGAAGTCACCAAGAGTAAATAGGACTGTGTGGGCTATAGCCAGAAAGTTCAAAATATACATTTCATTTGCCATAAAAGTATCTTACAAACATATGACAAATCCTTAAGCCATTTTTGAGAAAATGAAAATTTTTGAAAGCTTTTCTATGTAATGGGTAGTTTAGGGTGGAGGAATTTTCTTCAAAATCTTCTGTCGTATCGTTTAAAGATACTTAAACTTAAATACCAAATTCGGTTTCTAACCGACTTTTCATTTTTTCTATGCTGTTCATAGATCCACACATAAACATAACACACACAGTTTTTCTAAAACTGCTCCTTTTTTGGATTCCGGGAACCTCAAAACATATATTTCCCATGAAATCTCGACATAGAAATTTTGGGTCGAATACAATATTTCCTCTACTTACTATACGCAGCAGAGGAAGTAAAAGTGAATTTCTGTTTGAGTGTATCATATAAAAACACAACGAGGTATATCTATGAAATGGCTATCTCCATAAGACTTTTATTTAACATAAAGTGTGTGCTTTAGGGAGAAGTATATTTTTTGTTGAGTAAAATTTCGTTTATCTCTTATGACTTAGGCAGTTTTGAAAAAAATCATCCAGAATGAAGAGGTCTTCTGAAGACAATATTAGAAAATTCAAGGTATGGTTTAGAAATGAACATAGAATCACCTGCTTGTGTCCGTCGCTGGATACTGACTGTCTATCCCTCCGACTGAAGAAGTTGAGTTAGAATACTCGCTCATTACCTAAGGTTCTCCAAAGAGAGAAGATTGGACATCCCTGCTCTATACTATATAATGTATATTTATAATGCATCTACTAACTATTCTTGTAAAATGTTATTTAAATATCTACCTAAAGTTTGCTGAAATACTTTCGTTACACATTTTATGATAGGACAAGAGGGAATATAGGAATTTGAAACGATAGTTATTGGCTGCCATTGCAATTATGTACCCTTTCCACAATATCGTAAGAACCATCTAAATGACAGCATTTTAAAAATGACAACATTATTGAAATATTCAAACCAATAAGAGTATCTCACAAATGACTATTTCTGTAAAAAATATTGCAATTGTGTCTTTTAAACTGGTCTATATGTTTTGTGTAGTAGATTTTTGTTCAATATGTTATAGTTTACACGTTATACAACATTACAAAAAATTAATTCTCGAATAAGGAGTTGATGGGCTATTCCCAGAAGCATTTGAGTTATTAAGAAAATATTTTATACATGTAGATTTTTATCAAAATCGTTATAGCCTCTTTAGGGATATCTAAAATAACGGAAACAGTTTCCACGTAAAGGTAATTTGGTCTAAGCAGAGTTTCTCGAAAACCCTCTTGTATTCGACCGAAAAATGTCTCAAGAAATGCACGTTTTGAACATCAAAGAAGCTATTTTACTTTCTCTAGTGCTTAATTATGCTATTTTCTATTCCATACGGAAGCTTAATATAGTTATTTATAGAAAAATACTAGTTTTGAAGCACCTAAACTTCCAAAGATGCATAATGAAGGCTGTATCGTACATTTATCCCACCGCAAACTAAATTTTACGTGGAAAATGTCTTCACAATTATGGCTCTAATATTTCATTAAAACATCATGTGTTTGAGATATGGGTATAAAAATAAAATGTATACCTATAAATAGCCTGCGAATTGGGCCTCATTCTGGTTGATTTTGAAGCCTTGCGTAAGGAAGGAAATACAAGACAGGCAGAAGCTTACTAAGAGAAAACTTTGGAACTCTTTAAAATATAAGCTGTATATTTTCCTTTTTTAAAGAGCTGTTACTTAATTATCAACTTGATGTGTGTTCAGTGGCGAAGTGACCACACATTGAACGTTGTGGGCTCACAAACTGAACTTCAAAACTACCATACAGTACAGATTCGTTATATCATTAATAATTGTAGATTTATAACAAATTGAATCTATTTCGTTTGTAATAATCCTATATAACAACATTGCAACAATACTTGGTAATAAGTGCGTTGAATGCCTTGGTCCATAATAGTTATTCCTGAATTGCTCGCGGCCTCCAAAATGCCTGCCGTGGACGCTATCGTCTGGTCTCCCTCTGTAATATCTGCAGGCTTTCGGCATTCTGTTTGAATACTTTTATCATGAAACTCAGATACGCTAACACATTCTCTGTGAGGGCAAGAAATGATATTAATTAACCAAAGATCCCTCCGCCGATCTAGAAATCGCACCAGGAACCTCTAGGAGGTAGTAATGAAATAGGAACTGGAGATTGAGTATTAAAGTAAGTGAGCTGAATATGGAACACCCTATAGCGAAATAACATCGCCACGTTCCGCTTCTCCCATACTTCGTAGCTGCCATTTTCACATGGCTACTCGAAACTCTTTATCTTCTCCTCCCCCTACACCCCCCCCCCAACCACTCTAGTGACGTCATGACTCACGCAGAGACTTAAAAACTCTGCACCTTCTTCTTGGCCGATAACGAAGGTGTGGACCAGGCAATGCCACAATTTCCTGGGTCAGCGGAGGCAAGACCTGGCCACCATAAAAATGGATTGGGGAGCCCAGAATTGGCAAACTATGCGTCCTACAAGCCTATACCCTCGCGAGCACCATAACTAAAACTCAACCAATATAAACTTTTCCTTTTCTTGTTGGTAGGGGGGGGGGGTCGTCCTCCTTGAAGCACAAGTTCTTTGATACCTTATTTTAACATTTATGTGATTCTTACGATCTTGAATTCATACCCGTGTAGTTTAAGAGGTTTATTTAATTTAACTGTAAACCATATTATTTATAAATAAACTTTAGACAGGTTAGATCAACCAGTATTCTCATTTACACCATTGGAAAGCATTTTCATTTTCAAGTGTTTTAATAGCTTTAAAATACTCAGTTCCATTTGGCATGTGCAGAGAGTACACGCCACGCTTCAACCGAGAAAGTGGGCGAGAAGAGGCCAGCAAGGAGCGAGGTAAACAGCGCCATTCTTAGCTGCCCGAGTATTCTACTCATAAATGTTCATTAGTTTATGGCATACGCACAATTATTTTATTTCACTAACCTGTTACACTAATTGATCTCAGTGCAGTGGTAGTGTTGCTCCTTACCAAGCTAGAGACCAGGGTTCGATTCTTGGTATCGGTGTGGGGATTTTCTCCCGCTGGGAGACCTGGTCCGGGGTGCGCTTAGCCTCATTAGGTTCCTGAGGGACCAATTGAAGGGCCAATTGAGAATATACCTGAGTAGCGGCCCCTGGTTGTGAAGACCACACATATCGGCCGGCGACACCGGGGCGCTGACCACCTCCCACCCCCAGGACTGCACCCTTCTAATGACGCCTGTGGTTCCCCCCTCTGTGGTGTTTGGGCAGCATGTCTGCCTCACATTTTTAAGGTCCCAAGTTCAACTCTAGATTAGGGTTAGTTATCCGGATAAGATTTTCTTCCTTATCCTGAGAAGACAAATCTCGGGTAACTAAGCTCTGTGGATTCCGATATGAGCTACCAGGTTCAAGGACGTTAAACTAAAGAAAAATACGCCTGTGGTGGGCAGAGGTGGGGGACACAGCGGCTGGGGGTAGGTCTTGGCCCGGAAAGGGCGGTTGCGCCCCAGGGTTAGACAGTAGTTGCCAAAGAAAATACTTTTACAGACTTTGACCATGGATTCCTAATATCAAAAGATGAAAAAAATGCATATGAACATAGGCCCATAATCCCTTGTTTTCTCGTTATAAATGGAAATTTTTACTTTCATAACTCAACATAAATCTCGGAACAAATGCTATAAATGTCCTTATGATTCTAGACACGAATGTAATTGTCGAATCATGGATTGTCGCTCCCTTTCAAGTACTCCAGGATGGTGTCGAATGGTTTTGGAGCGTTTATGACAGATCAATGAGGAATTTCTTCATCAGGTATGTGTGCTGCATAAATCAATTGTTTAACGTAACGTTTAATGTCTCAAAGTCCTTTGGTTCAGTTCCTTGCCGCCGATAGAGCATTGAGATTCCGCTCCTGGGGTATGCGTGGATTTTGTTTAGAAAGGATCATGCCAAATAATGAGGTAACGCATTTTAATAAATGTTTTCAATATTTTCACTATTTGCACTGAGACGTTGCCGGCCAATGTACGTAGATTATAAAGCAATTTAAAAGTGAAACAAAGCTGTGCCTGTATTTAAACACTTAATGATTAGCTTCACACTTATATTTTAAATTTTCGTCCTTAGACGCTTTCCAGAAACTAACGATGTTTCCCAGTCGACTTGTCAGCGAGGAATGAGCTTGATGGCGTACTAACGCTATGCAAACCGTTAAAACTATATATAATGATATATAATTTTATCACAGCTGTCCAAGAGTGACTTGCTGTTATGTGGCTGTATTTAATTATAATTTTAAGGTAGTTATTTGGAACATACTATTTTTTTTTTTTTTTTTTTTTTTTTTTGAAAACTGGAGCTGTCGGAACTGTTACTGAAAAATAATCACTTTTCCCATCTCTGAATCAAATTTTGTTTTCTGTTCGCAGAAATTTTGTATTAATAAATATGTACCTGTTGTGTTATTATTATTGTTTCTTGATTGTGATGGGCCAAATCGTAGGTGGGGTTGGGTTTTTAGCAGGAGGGGTAGGTAGGCTAATAGTGTTAAAGCAATTATACCACCCTCGGTGGATGCTGCAGCAATCAACGTGCTACGTGCGGGAAACAACACACTATCGCGTATACTAACCTGATCCAGAAGGCAATGCAAAGTTTAGCAACACGTTCATTGTTCTACACGTGTTTATAAACAAACATGACGGTGAGATTATCTTTCGATGCACCTAAATGGTTACTGAAGTGTTATATTAAAATGGAGAATTAGTTGGCATATTTATGTGTACAGGGCTAAGGAAAACCCAAACATCTTTGAAGAAAATGCTGTGTATCTTCTAGAACTAACGGTGTGGCGCGGTCTGTCTTCCCAAAGGAGTAATTGGGCCCTACTTCTTCGGAGGGACTGTCACTGGTCAGACTTTGCTGCAAATGTTCGACAACAGTATTTCACGCCTTGATGCTGTCTTTGAGAAATCAAAGTGAGGTTTACTTCCAGCAAGATGGGGTTTCACCTTACTTCCATATTATCGTGAGACATTTTCTCGATCGCATATTTGTGAGAGATGGATAGGACGAAGAGGAAGTGAAACGGAGTTCCTATCTCCCAATTTAACATCTGACGTCTACATTTGGGGAGCTTTGAAGAACAGGGTGTGCGCCGCCACAAAACTACAGTCACTATAGGAAATAAGTGATCAGATTAAACATGCCATTAGCAACTATCCAGGGAGCATGTTGCTCTGTTTGACCTCTTTGTTGAGAGTCTATTGTGGTAGAAGGACATTTTGAACATATACGGGCCTAAGGGAATTTAAGGAATAGAACACACACACACAAAAAAAGTGTATTTCGTCTCCTTACGTTGCAAAGATGCCGTTACAAACTGGATATATCAACTTGGGACAATATATTGTGATTTCTTAATCAGTTGTAGAAGATGAAACACAATTTGTTCAAAATAAGAACAAAAGAATTCACAAGCTACACCCAAAAGATGGATAATAGGTATATTTTTTATTTTTAATGCAGATAACTTAAGGCACGGTCCTTTTATCAAAATAGTTATAGGCATTTTTGAGAAAATAACAGGTAAAAGACAATTTTTATTAAAAGGGAGAGAGATATTGATGACAAGCTGAGTATAGCATCGGTATAGGGCCAAACTTTCGTGTTTATGTGACATTTTGTTTTTGAGTTATATTGTTCATGCACATAATGAAGTTCATATATACATGCATACACACAGTCACACAAGCAAAACAAGTGTAGCCAGTTTTACTTTCTATACTACGTAAAGTAAGTAGAGATGGTGTTATATTTCACCTATAAATTCGATGTCGAGATTTCACCGAAAATATAATTATGTTTTGACGCCCCCCCCCCCCCTGAATCCAAAAGGAAGCAGTTTTAGAAAAAGATCCGTTTGTGTTTCTGTGAATAGCATAAATGAAGATCGAAAAGCCAGTTAAAAACTAAAGTTGGCGTATAAGTTAAATATATTGTAAGGATGCGACACGAAGATTTTGAAGAAAATTCCTCCACCTTAAACTACCCTTTACATGGAAAAGTTTTGGAAAATTTTTGTTTTCTCGAAAACAACTCTAACGATTTTGATTAAAATGCCATATGTTTAAGATATTTTTGTAACAAATGAAATATACATTTTGTATTTTCTGGCTATAGCCCATGTAGTCCTGTTTACTCTGCATGACTTCTGCATATTGGCGAACCGTAAGAGATAAGACTCGAGTCTTACTATACAAAAATGTAGATCTTGCTAGAACACAAAATTTATCTCCAAACTTTTTTTTGTAGAGTGAACCATTTCGGAGATATTCCTGGTTATTTGTATGAGTTTTGTAATACTTAAACCTTCGTCAAATGGAAGATCGTTATTCATTTTTTATATCTTAGCCCTGGAAAGAAAATGGCATTTTAAAGCTTTAAAGGATTTGACTATTGCTCAAAGCCTACTGTATTCCCATATTCCCCTTATGCCTACAGGGAAGTAAGCAATAACATAATTTCTGCAAATGCTTATCCTAACTAACATGAACATATAGGAATAAGGGTTTCTAAGAATGATTACTACAGGGTTAGAGGAAGTCACGTGAGTGCAACACATCAGATGTTTCTATGTTGTTGAGGGTTTATATAGAAGATCTAACAAATAAGGAGATTATAGTGAAATGTTGATCTGATTTGGTGACCAGATTCCAATACATTCTCTAGATAGAGGCTGCTAGGAGCATAAGTGCAGATATTTATACTGATAATTGTGGACAGAGTAATGAACAATACTACATTAGAATTTTCTTCATTTGCGGACGTATAATTTTATTTATTAAGATTAATTTGTTTTCAGTTGGTTAGTACCTCCAAGTGGGCCTGGCACACACAAGCCATACGTGTTTATTTTCCACTGAGAGCAGGGTGCGGTAGGCATGACGCTGAGAGTACAGGTCTCAGGTAACGAATGTTGTAGTGGCATTGATTTTGAATGATTTTTGCAAGGCCAAAATCTTCTTGCTCTGTGTTCATTAAGTTGATCCATGCCAAAACATACCCAAGCGACCAGTGCATCATAGTAGAACACTTTAGCAATGCGCGCAGTAAGGTAGCCCCGTTCTAACTTATCCTGAAATGGCATAACACGTAGAAATAACTAAGAGTTTAATTAACTCTGATGTGTACTGTTAAACAGCGCTACATATAGGAGCATGACATTCGTATTTATAGCCAGAAATATGTAGTTTCTGTTTAATATTATGGCAGACGACATTTTCTTTTCCATTACGCACAGCATATACTTGTCACGTGATCGTGAAAGTGTGACTGTTTCTGGCGCGAATGGCGGAAGGATACATTATAACGGTGCACTCGCCATCGTTTAGTTTGGTTTTGTTTTAGCGCGGATCAACTTAAGAATAAGTACAGTATAGGGTAGCAAGTAACGGCTTGAGGTGTGAACTTGAGGAAGCAAAACGGATAGTCTATACCGTCAGGTGTTGTTTATTTTGAGGTGCAGTTAAACATCAGTAAACCTTCTGATTGGTTTGAGGGAACACCGTTAGACTAAGAGAGAAAAAAGCTGACACATCAAAATGGGTACGTATTTAAGAAACAATTAACAAAATATCTATGATGGAGAAATTTCAGACGGTAAACGTAAAGGGAAGGTGAATGTGCAGTTCTGTGTTGTTTAATTGTGATTTACTTTAGTCCAGTGTTTATTCATGTGCAAGAGCATTCCATAAATGTCAATCCTTCGTAAAATGCGACATACATTCGTGTTAAGGTTATATCCTTTAGGGGAAGACCGCTGTTTTTACTGCACTCTGAAAAGCTGAAACACTGCACACAACCAGACAGAATTGTAAACAAGGGTTTTAGCGTTATGTTTGTCGTATAGAGAGGTTTTTAGGGGGATATTGAAATTAGTGAGGCGCAGTTCCATTGTTTGATTTTAAGGACATCACATATGGTGATTACTGACATTGTGCAATGTGATTTAATAGCGAATTTGAATTTCCGCTGGCTTGATTGCATGTATAATGTATATTCTATAAATGATGACTTTCTCTATCATTCTGCTTTATGTTATCAGTTCCTAGCAACCATTGTATTTCGAGACGATTTTTATTTTGCATATGTTGTTTCTATTTACACACGAAAAAACACACACAACTTTATTAATTACAAATTCACATATATCCCATATACAACGTATTAGGGATGAGTACGCAGACTTTAACGGCCACTTATGGACGTTAAGTTGAAATATAACTTCCTCTGCCATTTTCCTCCATGGTTGCGTTAAAAAAATGCTCGAATGTTTTATTGACAATATGTCACCACTCCTTTTTCGCTTACTTCTAGAATTAGCATAGAGAGGTCAAAAGATGAGTTATTTGTGCATTTTTCATTTATTGCTAGAATCATTCGTTTAGCCAGAAAATTATACTAAATAATTGGATTCCAGCATGTCTGTTGCAATAAACTTGTGGACATACGTTTGGCAAGTGTAGAGCGGAAGGTCAGGAATATTTACAGTAAAATCTACCTGCTAGGGTCTCGTGAATACTGCAGCATGCAATATATCTTGTCACTGGGGACAAGCTGTTGACAAGACTGAATGAAATGGCAATGTAACTGTAAACATTACGGTCAGGTGTGTAATAACAAATATAATTTTAAAAAAAATAGACAAATAGATACATACATGTGTATTACCAAAAATATAAACAATGTATTATCTTCTCATTTGTCTGTTTGTTGGTCAAATAGTTCAGAATGTTTCCTAATGAAATTTTAATCCCAGGATGGTGTGGTTATGTAATGGTATATTGGTATGTATAATTATTTTACACAGACGTTCAAAGAACTCGGATTGCAATGGTAAACTTGTTGCATCATTAGGTATTAAAAAGACAGAAGTACAAGAAAGTTTACCACTGCAACTATAACACTATAATACTTAAGAACGTGGTGTATATTAGAACTATGTAACTGTAAGCATAATGTACGTATATTTTATAACAACTACCAACATTAAAATGAATTTAACTGATATTATTTTACCAGAAATAATTTTCTTCTGTTGGACCTCCCTCTATAAGCATAACAAGTACTAGCTCTTTAACAGTAGTCTGCCATCATGTTAACAATCTAACCACCATAGTGTCTTCTTTGAATGTCTTTCAAATCACCTGTTGCTCACTGTAAAATTACAGACAACAATATGGAAGATATTCGATGTGAGCATCTAGAAAATATAACTTCAAACTCAGGTTAAAACCTAGTTTTCTCAAATTGTCCAATATGGCGTTGAAAATGATTTCGTAATCTGAATTTCTTCTATTTCCGAGAGATGTTTTACATCTTTGTATCTATGCCAGGCTTGCTTTCTTATTTGGCTCATTGTATCCTCTAAATTGGCGTGCACATTAATTTACTGATTTGAGATCTAGTAAAAACACTTTCTTTCAGCTTATTTAGGGCAATTTTGTGACAGAACCAAAAGGGATTTTCTCCAGAGCTTTCGAGAAAAGTCTGGTCATGTCATCGCCGGCGTGTGTGCGGAAGTCGAGAAAGATCCGTGTGTCGTTCTTCCCCTATATAAGGAGTAGAGGAAATAGCAGAGCGGAGAGTTAGTTACTGACACGAGTTGATAGGTATGTGTGTGTGTGTGTCAGTGCGTTGCAAGGATTTAAGAGCGTCGTGTGATTGCATCGTCGTAGTTAATGTAGAGAGACAGAGAAAATGAAGAAAGGCAGCGAAAAGACTGAGGCAAGGTTACGAGTAATAAAATTTGTGAGTTACGATAGCACGAAACACTGTAGACTGTGTTATCGACGAGAAGAAAACTAACATTTTAGAAGACAAACTGACAGAAAAGTAAATGGACTATTTTTTTGTCATCTTGCAACAATATTTTTGTTGCAGAGCAGTGTAAATGTGTCCTACTGTAATATAAGCTCTTACAAAGATCCATACCTAAATGGATCACCCTGTAGTTTTTGCATGCGTTATTTACTTGATACAAAGTATGCCATAATTAATTTTCTCATCTTTTATTGTTACTGTTTGTTGTATTTTGGAAAGTAGTGAATAATATTAGAACGCTGTGTTGAGTAAATGCGGTAGAAGCAGTTGGAGATGACAGAGTTTGGTCAACCGAAAGGTCGTACGTAATCTGGTCGAACTATTGCCACAATGACAAAAGCTCTAGCTAATTGAATAATTGGAGGGTGGAGTGATCCTTTGGGATGCAAAGCGGTGGCTGGAACACATCTGTGCCGAATAGTAAGACATGAGGGAGCTTGTGATGTGCATCACTAACTCATAGTCCAGCTGTTTAATCATGGCAGCTCCACTGTTGCTAATTATGAAACAGCCCGTCTGTAAACACGGTTTGAATGGCCCTGGTAAACCGATTATGTTAAACATTATTACACCAGCTTCCGGGATGTGATATTTGTTGTTTCATTCATTGTGGGTTTGCCTTCATCGTATGCCACATGACATCTCTCCCTTTATTATTTGCTCTCTGCTCAAATTTCCCTATTAGTCCGGCTTTTCGAATTGATTTTCAGAGATTGCCAGGAAATTGCCATGAACGGAAATAATGTGATTTAGCTGTTGCTCTAATTTATGTTGAAAAACAATAGCTAGAAACATAGATATGCAACTATATAAGCTCTACAGTTTGAATATCCTGCAGGCTTTTTAAAAAATTCCAATGGCGTGCAGTTTATTGCCGGACAGCACGAACAACAGTTCTGTTCGTGTATTTTACTTCCTGTACTGCTAGGTGGAAGAAATATTGCATTCCACACAAAATTTCGATATCGAAATTTCACCGGAAGTATGTTTCGTGTTATCCTCAAACCAAAAGCTTAAAGTATTTTTAGAAATAGATCCCTGCAAGCGAGCGTGTGTGTTCAACTGTGAACAAGTAACTTAAACGTTTACCGCTCGGCCGCTGCGTCGTGCCTTCTGCCCACCACAGGCATTTCTTTAAACTTAAAGTCCTTTAAACTGGTAGATCATATCGTACGATGATCGAAATTGGTGAAATGATGCTAAAATAAGCCCGGAAGGGAATACGCTGGGAAAAAACTTCATCCGGATAACTCACCCTAACGAGATTTGAACTCGGGACATTTTAAATGTGAGGCAGGATTGATACCTCACAGCACAGACGCGGCGACCATTGGCGTCATTTGTGGGGTGCAGTACTGGAGGTAGGATGTGGTCAGCGATTCGGTCCATCCCGGCCGGTATATGCGGTCTTCGTGAACAGGGCCGCTACTTCCCAATCAAGTAGCTCCTCAGTTGGCCCCTCAAGGGCCTAATGAGGCTCAGTGCACCCTGGACCAGGTCTCCCAGCGAGACAAAATCCCCACGCCGGAACCAAGAATCGAACTGGGGTCTTCCGCTTGGTAAGCAACAGCGCTAGTACTGTGGACCATTCTTCTACATACTATTCTTTAATGTTTCTTGTTTCTGATTATTCTTAATTTTCATTAACATTCTTGCTGGTATAAGAAAAATATAGTATGCTAAACCAGTAGTCAGATTTTTAAAAGCGAGTTGTTATATAACGGCTTTGAAATTTGATACCGTTGTGATGTGTGCGTTACCGTCACCGTTATCATCGCTGTCGATTCACCAATTTCATTCATCGTCCAATATGACAGTACGTTATAGGACATTAATATAAAAAAAAAGATGAAGCTGTCTAATAAATTCAATGGTGAGATGTTAGAGGCGAGTTGGCGATTACTTGAGGTTGAAGAATTAAATTGTTTCTGAAATTTATCACTCTAAGTTGCACTAAAACTACCCAGAGAGTTCTTAATGTGGGATGTTCATGTGTTAGAGTTGGATTTTGGTGAATTGCAATTACTTGCGATCTGTGTACTATCACAGATAACGGAGAGAACCCGTACTGTGCCTCCAATTAGTCATTGCGTACTACAAGGAGGTCAATGAGCATATGGGCAGCGTTAGAAATAACAACACAACATTTAAGAAACTTTCAAGTTATAAGCTTGTAATTATTGTTTATACTATTTACCAATAAATGAACTGTTTTCATGTGTGTAATTCTCTTATATTTGCTGTAAGGCACGAAGTGAAGTGAACTAAATCTGTCTTGAGGCGCTTGAAGGGAGCAGAGCCGATCAAGAAGCGGGTACGCAGTCCGCCCTGCAACAGTTTAATATCCGCTCCTCTCATTTTATGCTTTATTGTTATTATTATGGTAGTGGCACGTGGGTGGCGATGAGGGCTTGTGCGACAGGTGGTAGCTGGGGCTTCATCAGTCAAGAGGGCGCTATAGCTTCAGGCGCATATTAAACGCAGTTCACAGGCTTAATTTCCCAACTCTCACGTACAACGTTCATTGAACATTTCTCAGCTTCTGCTGCTACATTTTCATCAAGGAGCTCTTTTAGTGGAAAGAAAACTCTTTAATACCGTCATAAATATAGCATTTTGTTAATTTTAAACAGTCAAATTTCAACGTGAAATGGGCCACGCTGCTAGCGTTCAAATTCGGGAAGTAGTGGGCTCAGAACCTGATCAATATAGGTAGGATTTTCTCTTTGTTTTCCTAAGCTCCCAAGTGTATACCAGTTTGGACCATCAGTACTATGACCTAATACTGTACATACAGCTTAAAGTGAGTAGAAATACAGTATATGGTAAAACAAGGCGACTCGACTACACAAGGAAGGCCAAAGTCTACGTGTAAATACATTAGAGCAATATCACTATCAGATCCGCATCTTCAAACGGGAGGAGTCAAAAATACCATATACAAGCACTGATTAAAAAGTAATTCATCTATCTTCGTTATTCATAACAAATCAAATCTGTATCTTGATTTTCTGAGAATAGCCTCTGAGGTCCTCTGAAGCGCGATGATTTTTGCATAAGTGGTAAACTCTAAGAGATTGACAAAAGTTACTACAGAACATCTGAAATATGTGGACATAGCCTTTTTTTATAAACCAGAAGTCATCATTATATTTGTTTCCTCCTGTTCATGCAAAGAGAGGCCATTAAATTGTAGCCATTTCTTAAAAGTTTTGACTGTCGCTCATGTCGGTTGTATTGCATTTTGCCACGTGCAAGGAAAGACGTAATAAATGCCTTTCTATAAATCTTAACCTCAATTATCAAGAACTGCGTAGAAGAATAAGTAAAAGGTACCATTTCTCCAAATGTTTATCCCTATTAATGCGAAGTGGATAAAAAGTAAGCTTTTGTAAAATATTTTGTAGAAGAGCTTTAAAGATAAACAACAGCGAGTGCAGAAAGTCATATGATTGAAAAAAATTATATTTCGTGCCATTTTCGAGTTATCAGAGTAAAAAATATATGGATGACACAAAATTTAATGGTGAGCGGCTTAACAAAACCTCTAATCAGGGGCTTGGAACCCCTTGCGGTGTTATAAACACGCTGAGAAATCACGGTGTAAAGCAGATTATATAAATATCGTTTACGCTCGACCATACTCAAATTTATTATTTATAAGTCTGATAGCGATCCTGTAATGGACCTCCTTATGTACAATCTTCCATTAAAAGATTGGTCTTCATCCAATCGGACAATTCATAATTCCCATATAACAATGGCAAAGTGCATTATTGATTAATTCTCGAAACGCAACTAGCGCGAGTTTAGAAAACACTAAAATGTCGGATACTACTGACAGTGAGATGCAACTTACTCCGCCTAAATAAGATGCAACTTACACAAAAAGCACAAAATAACCTCAGTAGAGCTTCAACTTCCAAGAATACTGCACTAAACACAGTTCCGCAAATTCATTTCACTAACTGTACAATAAATAACTTATATATGAAATAAAGTTTTGTCTGAAAATCAATATATTCAATTTTCCTTCTATTTTTCAATGTTACGTTGCATTCCAAGGTTATAATTTTCATCTTGCACCTGTGACGTGCTGGAAACGAATCGATCGTTTAGCGCCTGCGCAGAATTCCAAATGTCAACTAGTGCAACATATAGGTAATTGTCCCTGGTGAGTGTACATTTTACAATATTTCAAGTATAAAATTAGGTATATGGTCGAGCATAAATTGTCGTGTGAAACTTAACTATAATGGTATTTAAGATACTTCGCCCGTTTCCTAATACATACTTGCCTCTTAATACTACCATTATAGTCTCGTTGCATAATATACTATTACATTCACAGAATTTATTTGCACAATACGAAAAAGAATAGTAAGTAATGGTCAGCTATAAGTCACTATTAAGTTTTGTGTCTGACACAGTTTCCATTGCATAAAAATATAAGGGGGCTGCAGAAATTAGAAGAGTTGTTTGTTTATGTTTTAACCTTTAACACTAGAAAATTATTATTAATGTGTGAATACCAGATAATAAGTGCTTTGCAGGGACAGAAGGGGAGTGGGTGACAGAGGGGGACGAAGTTGAAGATGGGGCAGGAAAAGAGGGAATGGGACATACACACAGGAAAAGAACAGTTGCGGATTCTGCTTATGAATAAGACTGTTCCTGTGAGTATTTAGTTCCTTTAAGAAGCGGTCGACTCTATGGCTAACTGGGTTGACGAATGCTGCTGACGACGACAAGGACGACCCCAAAGACATTTGGCAAGTGAACACACACAAGCTGTCCTAATAACTGAAAACTGGCACAAGCGGTTCTAACTTGTAATGTGTCGATCCCAGATTAATGATGAGGCAACAGATGCGTTGAAAACTTGACTGCGCCGTGATATGCATAGATATAGCAGCTAGCTATCCCCAGCCATCGATTTTTCTGCAGTGAGAGGAACACATTGCAGGTTACCAGTGGAGAATCTAGATGACTGCACCCACATGATAAATCTTCACTTACAACACATACAACAATAACATTATACAGAATATTGAAGTCGTAAACATTTTAGGAAACTTACAGTCCAGGGTCTCAAAGTTCAAAGATAGATGTAATTGTTCTTACTCAATGTCAGTCAGAGATGAGTTGAATTAAGTCTCTAAAATATTGTGAATTTACACATATATCAGGTTAATGATAAAATTCTTAAAAAGTACTTAACAGTAAAATGTACCTAGTATGTATATGCAACGATTCCACGTTAAACTAACCGTCCAGTGCGTTATAGTTTTATCGCACAGTATGTAAGTTGCACCCTTCAGAAGGGGAAATTGAAGCCGTTTTGATACCGCTAAAGGTACAGCGATACTTCCTATCATGTTTAGGGCTAATAAATATCCCAATACAGTTTTCCCCCAACCACGTTTATTTCCTAGGGGCTCCACGTATTTATCGGAATAACGGATATTTTACCGATAAAGAAGTAGTGACTTTGATGATGGCAATTAAAATCCTATCTTTGATAGCCATAGTTGCGACGGAAACATAGGCGCACCCACAGAGAAACTGAGAGGGAGTGAATATGTGTGTGTGTGTGTGTGTGTGTGTGTGTGTGTGTGTGTGTGTGTGTGTGTGTGTGTGTGTGTGTGTGTGTGTGTGTGTGTGTGTGTGTGTGTGTGTGTGTGTGTGTGTGTGTGTGTGTGTGTGTGTGTGTGTGTGTGTGTGTGTGTGTGTGTGTGTGTGTGTGTGTGTGTGTGTGTGTGTGTGTGTGTGTGTGTGTGTGTGTGTGTGTGTGTGTGTGTGTGTGTGTGTGTGTGTGTGTGTGTGTGTGTGTGTGTGTGTGTGTGTGTGTGTGTGTGTGTGTGTGTGTGTGTGTGTGTGTGTGTGTGTGTGTGTGTGTGTGTGTGTGTGTGTGTGTGTGTGTGTGTGTGTGTGTGTGTGTGTGTGTGTGTGTGTGTGTGTGTGTGTGTGTGTGTGTGTGTGTGTGTGTGTGTGTGTGTGTGTGTGTGTGTGTGTGTGTGTGTGTGTGTGTGTGTGTGTGTGTGTGTGTGTGTGTGTGTGTGTGTGTGTGTGTGTGTGTGTGTGTGTGTGTGTGTGTGTGTGTGTGTGTGTGTGTGTGTGTGTGTGTGTGTGTGTGTGTGTGTGTGTGTGTGTGTGTGTGTGTGTGTGTGTGTGTGTGTGTGTGTGTGTGTGTGTGTGTGTGTGTGTGTGTGTGTGTGTGTGTGTGTGTGTGTGTGTGTGTGTGTGTGTGTGTGTGTGTGTGTGTGTGTGTGTGTGTGTGTGTGTGTGTGTGTGTGTGTGTGTGTGTGTGTGTGTGTGTGTGTGTGTGTGTGTGTGTGTGTGTGTGTGTGTGTGTGTGTGTGTGTGTGTGTGTGTGTGTGTGTGTGTGTGTGTGTGTGTGTGTGTGTGTGTGTGTGTGTGTGTGTGTGTGTGTGTGTGTGTGTGTGTGTGTGTGTGTGTGTGTGTGTGTGTGTGTGTGTGTGTGTGTGTGTGTGTGTGTGTGTGTGTGTGTGTGTGTGTGTGTGTGTGTGTGTGTGTGTGTGTGTGTGTGTGTGTGTGTGTGTGTGTGTGTGTGTGTGTGTGTGTGTGTGTGTGTGTGTGTGTGTGTGTGTGTGTGTGTGTGTGTGTGTGTGTGTGTGTGTGTGTGTGTGTGTGTGTGTGTGTGTGTGTGTGTGTGTGTGTGTGTGTGTGTGTGTGTGTGTGTGTGTGTGTGTGTGTGTGTGTGTGTGTGTGTGTGTGTGTGTGTGTGTGTGTGTGTGTGTGTGTGTGTGTGTGTGTGTGTGTGTGTGTGTGTGTGTGTGTGTGTGTGTGTGTGTGTGTGTGTGTGTGTGTGTGTGTGTGTGTGTGTGTGTGTGTGTGTGTGTGTGTGTGTGTGTGTGTGTGTGTGTGTGTGTGTGTGTGTGTGTGTGTGTGTGTGTGTGTGTGTGTGTGTGTGTGTGTGTGTGTGTGTGTGTGTGTGTGTGTGTGTGTGTTCTCTATGCTCCCTTTTATTTCCTCTCTCATAAAAATTGATACAGGTCTGTTAGAGTTAGCATTTTCTCACAGATGGCAGCACTGTTCTCTCCTGCGTATTTTAGCATCTGAAATGTATTTTTGTTCAAATTTGCATACAGCGTCCACAAATATTTCATTTCACTTGTGTATTAGAGAGAGAGAGAGAGAGATATTTTAAATTCACCGTAGTAGAAAGCTTACGTGTAAAGGTGTTAGTGACATTTGGAATAGAGGCTCGTTTTACAATTAAAATTCGTATTAAGGGCTAACTTTTATTTCTTTCCAACTCAAGGCTATGTTGGGTGAATAAAAAATTCATTTGTACCGAGATTTTGCGTCTTCACCTGGGTGGGTGTTTTATTTATTTGGGTTTTATCTACGTTTGGCGATAACACATTCAACATATAATACAGCAGCATTAGGTTCTTCGCCACAAATGATCTATGATGGCTTTCGTAGTACACAAACTCGCGAGTATAATGCACAGGTAGTGGTAACTATAAGAATTAACAGTCAAGTCTTGACGCAAACAGCATTGTGACAAACGACAATATAACAAATCCCATTCGTGAAATCAGTGTGACATCTTCATTATTTTTTCTGTCACTTAATTTCTTTTCTAAAACTGAATCACAAAAAACGCAGTTCTGTTTTTATTGTTAACATAAAATACCATTAGTCATGGCCTTGCAACTCACAGCTGTTCTGTCCAATTGTAACCTAGACGCACCTCCACTCTCTCTCTCTCTGTCTCTCTCTCGACGATACACTCACTCAAAACTCACTAAAATTGCTGCCTAACTGATAATTGAATGCTCAGCTATGAAATACTGCTTCACGGACAGACAACTCCGACGCGACAATTAAAGTCTAAAACGGTCTTTGACGATAATCAAACTCTCTCAACACTGACCGTACACATACACACACGCTTGACGCTAACTGCTAACAGCTGTCTCCTTCAACACTTGTCACTCCCTTTTCTCAACGTTACTTTCGCTTATATATCCGAGAATTGACGTAGCACGTATTTTTCTCAAAGTCATCCTTTTCGTAAACAAGCTCACCCCATGAACAATTACTCAGTGTGGAATCGCTTTGTTCTGCTGCACCATTGTCCGCGTATTTACAAGCAGCGGTGTGAGGTTGCTTGACCTTGAGCGTCTGCTAGTAATTTACTTAGTAAAAATTTAAACAAGGGAACAAAAGTCCATTTTTCTTCCAAACCGCTGTAGGTATGGAGTTGAGATTTTATAGTTTTAAGCAAATTATCAAACTTTCATACTTGGTTAAGAACAGTTTAAAATTAAATTTAGTTTATGTTACAAGCCTGTAGAAATCTACTTTAATTTGATACATAACCGAACGCTTTAATGTGTATTTGAAGCTGAGAGTAACTGTTGTAAATATTCAGATCAAACAGCCGAGGTAATTGAGAGAAACTCTGCGGGAAGAAGAACTACAGTGTTTTATTTTATTGTCTTTAGAAACTGTGCACGACCATTATTCACTTACTTAGTCGAGTAGTAAAAGAGTCTTTGAATGTTTATAAATTATTATACGAGTACTTATCTGACTGAACCTTCCGTGGCTGACATTCCTTATAACAATCTGCGACTGGGCTGCAGGAAACTACTATACAAATTTGTAGCCATGAATTGATTCTTTTCATATCTATCGGCACATGTCCGGAAATGCTATTTTTCATGTGCGTCCTTTAGGATGTTTTTACAAGTTTAACAATAAAAATACTGTTTTATTTCTGATGAAATTCTGATATAGATTTTTTGGTTGGAATACAGTGCTTTCTCTAATTAGAATACCTGGTGGTAAATAAATGGAACTCGAGCTTGAGGCTTTTCTTTTATTTTATTATAGATAAACAACACCACTTCGTCGTGGAAGTGAAAAGCACTCCTTGCCTATCTGTTTAATAGCTGTTACATCAAGCTATAGAGTTACACATTTTCTCTGAGTTCATAAATATGCATCGCGGTGTTATTTTGCTTGTTAGCCTGCAGTGGTATTGATTTTGTGACTGTTTCCTTTTTGCCAATCAGTCTCTGGTCTCCAGTGACCAGGCCTGCCTCTGAAACAATTTGGGTTTGTGTGTCCATAGAGTGCTTGTTCTAGATCAGCAAAATGCTGTAGGACGAGGATTCGAAATGGCGTTTGAAAATGCCAAGCACGAAGCTTAGTGAAAATAGAAGATGGAAAAAAAGGCGTAGCAGGGAAAACACTTGGTGGTACTTGTTTCCCAAGCTGACTTCTTCTTCTTCTTCTTGGTCACGTAAAGATGCAAGCTGCTCGCTACAACGTGTTGCCGTTATATCTTGCTACCTGTTTTAAAATTCGCCCCGTCACGTCACGCCGTGCGCGCCGCGCCGCGAGCGTACCGAGTTTATCATTGCAGGAAGGAGTAGCCGCCAGTATAAATCATGGCCAACTGTATGCATGTGTCACCACAGCTCTATTTATAGGGTTCACGTGATAGCTTCCCTTCTTTATTACAGGGACAGGTAGCGGTTTTCTTGGAACGGGTACAGTCGCTGCAAAAATATTTCTGCCCGGCCCTTATGATAAGTTTTAGTACTAAATTTACCAAACAAGTGCTTCAACACTCACTGTCTACTTCTGTACACATTTGTCCTCTTCATTAATTCCTCTACTTCATGTTAATTGAAATAAACATTTGCAGAAGTTGCTAATTTTGCAAGGACAAAATGGGAATACAGTAGGCCTTGAGCGACAGTCAACCATTTTAAAGCCGATCACTTTGTGATGACTTCAGAATTCCGTTCTTTGCATAGCCTAAAGATAAAAAAACGAATAAGGACTTCCCATTAATTTAGAGAAGTATAGGTGTTGGAAAATTCAGATCATAGCAAAGAATATGTCTGAAATGATATATTCCACAAAAAAGGAAAGAGTGACAAATTGTATGTTTGAGGAAGTGTAGTAAGATTTTGTAGACTGAATCATTTCAGAGATACTCCTTGTTATTTGTGTCGGAAAACTTAAAACTTTCGTGAAATGGAACATCGTTGTTCATTTTGTATACGTTAAGCGTGCAAAGAGAATGAGATCTCAAAGCTTTAAAATATTTGATTATTGCTCAATGTCTATTGTATTCTAATATTCCCCTTACACCTAGAAGTAAACGAACACTAAGATAATTTCTGAAAATGTTTGTCTCAACTAACACGAAGAAGATATAGGAATAAGAGTGTGTACGAATGGTTAGTAAAAGAGTAGAGAAAGTCATGTGAGTGCAACACATCGGATTTTTTTCACAACTTGTCAGCACAATACATATTTTTACACAATAACACGTTTGGTGCGCTTGTTTCGCAGGTACTACACTTGAATCGACGTTATATCCTGGATTGCGCCTGCAGGTTCGTTCCCGCGACCCGCTAAGCACAGCTGACGCAGAAGTTACCACCAGATCAAGGCGCGTGTATTAACTCCAGCACGCGACGGTTCAAGTAGGTGCAATTTCCATTTTTAATGCAATATCACTGCTTTTCCTTTTTCCATATAACAGGGAACCTTGAAAGGATTTTATTACGAAATTGCGTGCCAAGAAGAGGCGATATTTTGACCCTTGAAGTGTTTATCGCTCGATGTATTATTTTATCTATTTCACTAACAGGGTTTAAGGTGAATTAGAGAGATTCTTGGGTTCATCGCATAGAACCCAACAACTTTAGGTGAAATTAATTGGTGCTTTTATGGTTATCAGGTAAAGGCTTACATATATTAAGTTGAAATGCGATTAAAGGAGCCTTTGCAGAAATTAAATTCATATCGTGACGTCTTCTCGTGTTTTGATGTTTCTCTTACTATGCTTGGGGAATCCAATCATCCCTTACCTATCCTAGAGTGGCCCTTAGTAAAGCTCGCTACCATGAATGAAGGGTTGGTCGCAAAAATTGTATATCATTCCTACATTTATATGTAAAATTTCGTATGTAAAATCCTAACCGGATTGATCAATATTAGTGTTTAAGACTTAATTACTACCCAATCCAAGTCTTAGTGTCGCTATTTAGGCAAAATATACATATGTTAATTGTCATTTCTTTATAATTAAGTTATGAAATGTTCTTTAAATGTTTTTCTATATCCCAGCTGATTTTAGCTGACGCTAAAGAATCATTTAACATCATTTCGATTATTGTATCCTTATGTGACCGTGTGTCAAAGAGAGAGAAGGAGAATTTAGCCATAAAGTATTTAATGTTAATGTTCAAGCACAGCGATGTCCAACCTTGTATCTTTGGAGCTTCTGCTTCCCCATTGCGTTAGCTGGTGTTTGTGATGTATAAAATCACAAACAGACAGTCAATGATTTTCTATGTAATTGCTACAAGTGAACGAAGATGAATATTTATTTAATTTTCATCATATTATTAAGGTACAGCTTCATGTAACGTAATATCTAACAGTATTGAAGTTGATGGGAATGAAAACGAGAACTACAGATAACTTCTAGTTTAACTATTTGAATGTTCAATGCAATACAAATGTGAAGAAGTTCTTCTTCGTACTGGACCAATCATTCATATCCTACTATTCATTTTGTCTTATTTTTAAACTGATAACCGAATCCATGAAAACATTTTCCTTTAAGGGAAAAGTTCACACATTTGGCACCATTTTAATAAATGTTTCAATGTTCATAATTCTCAACTGCTAACAGCTAACTCGTAGCGTTAAAAAAACATGTCTTTATGATTTAACTTTAAGGTAAGTAAAGTGACAGAAAAAAGTAATGAAAGTGTCATTTGTCACAGAGGTGACAGGAGTGGGATTTGTCGCATTGTCATTTTGCAACATATCTTGGCCTAAAACAGTGCATTTGGATTAAGTTGACAAATATACTATTATTGACGTTTTTAACGTTCACTATTGGTGTACGAATTTCGTGATAGTCTTTAATGAAGTGCTTACTGGAGCCATTTATTAGCTGGAGGTACCAATGCGCAGTTCTGTGATGGTAGAGTGACAATTAGGAACGCGACATCTACAGCTTTTACTGTGGACTCTGAATTATATTCGGTACTGGGGGCAATTTACATGGGATAGACAGAGGTACAGAAATGGACTGAAGCGACTTAAAATCGCCACTCCATAGCCGGGAACAGAACCTCAGTGGCCATCCAGTAAGCTTGCAACCAAGAAAACTAGTTGACAAGTAGATATATCTGAACGAAACGCACAGATAAACAATTGTTTCATATTGTTATGTACTTAATGTTTTGAACACTGCATATGAGATATATGAACAAATAATAATCGAACGCCTTAAAACTATAATAGAACCGTTATTGAGCGAAGAACAGGTCGATCCTGTAATGGCAATACTTCGTCTAAAAAGAATTTTAGAGAAGAGACAAGAAGTCAATTTAGAAACGCATGAGACTTTCATTGACTTTGCAAAGGCTTTGATTTTACGGATGGAAATAAGTTACGGAGTATAATTGACAAAAAGGGAATTCCTTGCATTTAATTAACACCATGAGAAGTTTGTATAAAGAGGCAAGAGTGTAATAAATGGAATAAAAACAGAAGAAATTAAGACAAATCAGCGGTTCAGACAGGGATGCAGCCTGTCTCCAACACCTTTTAGTATACGTATATTTAGACGATTTGATTAAAATGGAAACAAAAATTACGCCAGGAAAATAATAGGGGAGAAATAAATTTAGCAATAATTTTCTTTATGCAGATCACACTGTGATTAGATAGTAAAGGTCCAAAGGCTGTATTTAACTTGCATGCAATTAATAAATAGTATGATTTAAAAATATCACAAGAGAAAACTAAAATAATGACACTTCGTGGAAAATATCCTGTCCGTTCAAAGCTTTTAGGATAAATCATCTAACCACGGACAAACGGGTATATCAGTTAGTATACATTTGGTAGGAAGGTAAAAATTGCTTGCTTAAAAGCGTCTTTTTGTTGAAATTATTCATACAAACCAAGAATAACTGTTAATAAACACATTTAAAATTTTCTTAAATGTTCCAAAAGCAATAAATTTGCTATTTGCCCCCTTATAACAACTGACGTACTACATTTGAAAGAAATCAGGGCCTGGTGCGGCTTCTTTGTACTGTACTAGGAGAACGTTTTCCATCAGGCAATCAATATATGAATCATAAAATATAATAAAAAATGTAGCGTGCGCTGACAATATTAGCCGGTTTTTTTATGTTGCATAGCCCCTTATTTTAGGTTGCCCACGCAAACCAAACCATTACGAATGTTCCAATTCTTATCGCGTTTGATCATCAGTCAAAAGGGAACCTTAATCATGACGTAATGTGGCATGAATTAATGACGTAGCGAGGGAGGAGGAGGAACGTTTTCATCTGTTGCAAACTATCCTGCGTAGAACATTGATTGAGTCAACTCATGGAAATTTACGCTTTGCATACCGTAAGAAACATTGTAGCAACAACATCAGAGAGTGAACACAAACCTGCCCTCTTGCGGCTGAGCAAAGAGTGTGCTCGGAACAAACGCATAATGCGATGCCTACGTTATACCATTGTAAGTTTTGCATTAATCCGTGTCCATGTGTAGAAGCGTAACAGGTTCTATCAAAAGTACAAGAATACCCATGAAATCTTCCCTTCGAAGAACACATACCATTATAATCATTATAAACGTATAACAAATTACTTCAAACATACATTGCAGATCATGTATGAAGCCTCCTTTTGCTTTCAAACACAGTTTGACTCTTTTGGGCATGCTGTTTACAAGATTCCTACAATCTTACATCGTAATGATTCGGATGATACCTCTCGAAGTTCTGGGCGATATTTCGACCTGAGGGCAGCTACTCCTCTACCTTCCAATAGATATAACTACCATAGTCCTATCATCCCGGTGCGATACAACACTTCGCCCCAGGTCTGAAAATTTGCCACTTTTCCTATACTGGTTTACTTTCTGTCCTATGTAAAGTAGAGGAAGTATTGTATTCCACTCAAACATTCGATGTCGAGATTTCACCAGAAATATATGTTTTGAGGCCTCCCGAATAAAAAAAGCATTCTTAGACAAATGTCCCTCTGTGGGTGTGTGTGTGCGTGTGTGCGCGCCTGTGCGCGCGTTTAATGTCTTTCAAGGATTGTGACACAAAGATTTTGAAGAAACTTCCTCTACCCTAAACTACCATTTACATGGACAATTTTTCGAGGCTTTTGATTTTCTCGAAAATAGTTCTAATGATTTTGATTAAAATGCCATATCTTTGAGATATTTTTATGGAAAAAGAAATGTATAATTTGAATTTTCTGCTATAGCCTATGTAGTCCTGTTTACTCGTGATAACTTTTGAATAACTGATAAACCGTAAGAGATAGATCAGATCTTACTGTAGATCTCTTTAAAACACACAATTTTCGTACAAATGAATTTTTTGTGGAGTAAACCATTTCATAGATATCCTATTATTTGTGTAAGTTTCAGAGTACTTCAATTTGGTCAAATGGAGGGCCGTTATTCATTTTTTATATGTTAGTCCTGCAAAGGAAACGTTATCTGAAAGCTTTAAACGACTTAACTATCGCTCAAAGCCTACTGTATTGTCATATTCCTCTCGCACCTACACGGAAATAAACAATGAGATAATTTCTGCAAATGTTTATCTCAACTAACCTGAAGAAGATATAGGAATAAGAGTTTGTAAGAATGGTTAGTACAAGAGTAGAGAAATTCAAAGTTCAACGCAGATTTTTATAAAAGTATTGTAAAAGAATGTTGGGTTTTTTATTATTTCACTTTAGTAGAGCCACAGCAAATCCTAGTAACAGATGAACACCTCAGTCTTAGAAGTTATAGAAATACTGCACATCCTAAAATTCTCCTTGGTATTGGAACAATTATGGGCGAGTAATTTTTAAAACAACTACAGTTGACAAAATGTTAAATCTTTTATTGTCATTAATACAACGTGGATAAAAGAATAATTCTGTATACGCTTGGTCTTCTGTTTAACTCCTTCAACACAAAACTTCAATACTCATTTACCATTTTGTTGTATGTAGAAATAGAATGCGAGTTTTACAAAAAGAATTACATTTCAGGGTACACATACAAGCTGGATTTGTATTCCAGTGAAAATTCTATTGTCTCAAGGAAGTTACGATTCAAATTCTCTCTAGCATTGTGAGCACTGAGTGACTTATCTCATTAGCGTGCATGCGATTTTGAAACAAACCATTATGAATGGGAACTTCAAAACTGATATTTTGAGTCTATGCTATACATTTATACAAAAGTTGATAAACTGGATTAGTAACTTCATTATTTACTCAACTGTTTAATTCCCAACTACGGAGAACTAAATACTACACGTGTATAAGGGAACAAATTTCTTTGAAAGGTATAGACAACTCTATAATTAGACTGACATTGCAGCTAGATGTTCCTAGTAGTAAAACAGAATCAGTCCTACGAAGTGATTTGCCCCACATTAGGAAAATATTTCAATTTCTCTGGTTGGCTAAACTTACTTATGAATCGATTCCTAGTAAATAGAAGCGGGAAAGCAATGAGCTATTAGCGCAGACAATTGCGGGTTCTAATCCGCCTGAGACGACTTCCTTTCTAAGCCGCTATTACCTAATATAAAATTTAGAGACTTTGGAATTCGATACGTTGATAACATAAATATAAACGGTTTCCAAGTTGAGAATAATTTTGTCCAAAATAATTCGTACAATTATTTAGTGAAATAATTAGCTAATTTGTGAAATAGTGCCCAAAATAATGCATTTTACGGGTGATATTAGTCAGAAGAATTTATTTATATTCGGAAATCACTACATCCACCGATCTGATACGAGTTTGCATAAGGAAAAAAATTTCACAGCTTTACGACTGCAGCGAGATCGAGGCATTAAACATAAGTTTCATAAATGTAAAACCGCTATAAATAGCGTCTCAACGCTAGAAAACATTAAAATATGAAAGGGAAGAATTAAAAAAAAAAAAATTTAAACTGATACACGTCTCTGACATGGGAATTTGTATGTATGTAAATGCGTGCATAGGTAAGTATGTGGCAGAATCAAAAGAGTAAACAATCGGAAAAAGCAAAGGCTATAAAAATTCTGTTGTGTAGCACTCAGATGACCTTCACTTATCTCATTATATACATAATACTCCTAAAATGATTATTCCTTTGTCTACTTCACATTAATCGAGATCAACATTTAGAAAAATTACCTTATAGCAGGGGAAGACAGGTATCGCTGCTGTGACGTCAGTTCACTCAGCTCATATGCTCCCGTCCAAGGTCAGTTGAACGTGTGACGTCACAGCGGGAAAGAGGAAATCAGTGCCGGACATCGCAATTTTAAAGCTGACTGTTTCAATTACGGAATAGTAACATATTATAAATAATTACATATATAGTGTCAATTCTAGTTTATGTGAACAGTCATGTTATAACGCAAATAGAACAGGAATTATAACTATTTTGCCTGAGCTAGACGAGAGCTATACAGAACAATTAGGTGGACATTTTCCGACATTTGCCGTTTCGCTTTTCTTTAACTAGTTTGTCAATGTTAGGGCGTAATGTACGGCATATTTGTAACCGAAGACTGCATGTTAGATTGTGATCTGAGAATATGCTTCGGGATTTTGACTTAGAAGGGCTCATAACAGAAAATAATTGTTCGCACACATACGTGGAACCAAACATACGTAATACCCGTGCAACAAGGGCATACAACCTCAGAAATCTGTTTTGAGGAACATTCTTATAAAAATCAGCCAAGTCTTCCTTGTGTTTATATTTGTCCTTTAGCAAATTGTCGCACTGTAAATTTATCAATTCAATTTGCTACCTGCTAGAAACATTGTTAATATCCAGTGAATACGGGGTCACAAAGATCTGAAACGTAGTTGACATCTTGAAGCCTGGTCTCAAACTAGTGTGAAACACGGGGAACTGAACACATGCGCCGCTGATCTAGGCAGCCCTGCAATACTCTGCTCTCGCCTGACGTCACACGAACGTACAAGCTGGCTCTTCGTTTAAATACGTCACACGGCCCGAAGTTGTCTTCCCCTGCCTTATAGCTAATTTTCCTGTAGATGCAAGGGGAATATGGGAATACAACAGACTGCAAGCAATATTCAAATATTTTAAGAGGTAGTCTGGGGTAGGGAGGCTTTGTTGAAAACCGTCATGTCGGATCCTTGGAACATACTGAACTGAAATAACAAATTTGATATTTAACTGAATTTTCGTTTCTGAGATGTGCACACAAGTGAACTTTTTTCTAAAACTACTTGTTTATACGTAACGGTTCCCAAAACATGTATTTTAAGTGAAATCTCGATATCAACGTTTTGGATGGAATATAATACCTACTTTCCCTACCTTAGGTGCGTATTAGGGTTGTATGCTTACCATTACTTAAAGAAGAAGAAGAAGAAGAAGAAGAAGAAGAAAAAAAAGGAAAAGAAAAGAAGAAGAAAAGAAAAGGGGAAAAAAGAAAAAAACCCTATCTCTAGTCAGTAGTGAAAGGTGCGACCGCTGTGTTTGCATTGGCTGGAGTATGACTCATTTCTATCCCGCTTCCATCCAGTAGTGTCTAAGTTAAGCGGATCAGAGACATGCGAATTAGAAGGCTTGCTCACGTGGGGTGAACACGTTAGTTGGGGTGTATATAATGGACTGTAGCTCTAGACTGACCCAGTAGCAGATGCTTTGCATAGTTTGTCTGAAGCATGCAATACAAAAGTTTTGTGAGTGAGGAGGTTTTTGCGAGACCGAAGCGAAGAGCGCGATCCCAAATTGCTTGGGGTTGTTTTTCTGGGCGAGAACCCCGAGGTGACCTGATTCCATAGCTGTGAAATTGCTTACCTCTACTACATTGCTGCCACCTTCAAAGTAAATTACACACTGAAAATGGTCCTCGTTTCGTCCCCTTTTTTACAGTTTTTCATTTTCTTCTCTATGGCTCTAGCTTTTTCGTTATTCGTTTCCGTGCTGTGTGTCTTTTTTTAAGCTTAATTCTTTTGCTTCCTTACACCACGAATGTCGCTCCGGTCTGTTTAAGATGAAAATGTAGTTTGGAGATCTCTGTACTCACAGGGTGCTTGAAAATGTTGAAGCTGCTCAGCTTTACGAGGAAGCAACGATAATCGTAGCAGATAAGTATCTCAAGGGTACTTTACACTTATTTACACACAAGGCTGCTAAGAAACAAGTTGTTAAATGAGTTTCCTTCTATCACACTTTTTCTATAGTTAAACATAATACCAAATGTTACGTTTGAATCATTGAAAAACACATTAGTTGTGATAGACTGTTGTGAGGACCAGAACTCGAACCACGGCTCTCCGTGCGGATGCCCTTACCACTTGAACTACCATGGCGATAACTTAGGGAACCCTTAAACCACATCATTTAACAAGAACACTTTATGCGCGTGGCATATAGAAACAACAGAAGTATGTATATCATTAATCACACTTTCCACATACCTACTGCCCTTCATCTAGGCTGACCCAAAGTTTATCGGCTATACTGTGTTGAATATTACCCAGAAAATTGTCATAGCATACAGGTAAATCATTTCCGCACAAACTTTGAATCAGATAGAATTATTTTACTAGTGTACTTTTTAATAAATATTTTGAACTGTGGAATAATTACTTGATTTTTTTTTTTCACTCATAATTTACTTCGAGATATATGTTTTTAGGGGTCGCAATGTCTACTCTGTTCATGAATGTATATTTCTGTGTTGGACATAATACATAGAATACTTCCCACATTTTCCTTCAAGTAATTGCAGCTATAATGTTCTGTGAACTGCTTAATTTTAGACCCTTTCGTCCTCAACATAGTTTTTCGTCATAGTACACTAATCTGTTTAAATTCAAGAACACAGTAACTAAAGATTAACGTGAACCTCTTTCACTTCGCTGTTATCAGTTCAAGATAATTATTGCTTGTGCATGGCAAAGGATTGTACAGATAAGACCAGAGCTGTGACGTCACCGTATACTCTGATACCCGGCAACCTATTTCCGTTCTGAATCCAATCGAGATTCGTTCTCTAGTCAGTGCTTTTCACAGTGTTTTCGTAATAATATCTTAAAATCTACTTAATAGAGGCAATGATAGAGATCCAAGGTGTTTATCATTTCCAAAAATATAACAACTTCAAGCCGATATGCATTTTTCTGCAAATTTGTATCCTGATTAACAAGAAGATAGAAGAATAGTTAATACAAGAGTAAAGAAAGTATTGTAAAAATAGTAATTGATACATTTTAATTAAAGGGTAATATAATGGATAATGTAAGTACCTCTCTCGCCCTCATCGGCTCTCGCGCCCTCTCTTCGGCTCTCAGGCCCTCTCTTCGGCTCTCTCGCACTCTCTTCGGCTCTCTCGCCCTCTCTTCGGCTCTCTCGCCCTCTCTTCGGCTCTCTCGCCCTCTCTTCGGCTCTCTCGCCCTCTCTTCGGCTCTCTCGCCCTCTCTTCGGCTCTCTCGCCCTCTCTTCGGCTCTCTCGCCCTCTCTTCGGCTCTCTCGCACTCTCTACGGCTCTCTCGCCCTCTCTTCGGCTCTCTCGCCCTCTCTTCGGCTCTCTCGCCCTCTCTTCGGCTCTGTTCAGCAGTCTCGCCCTCTCTTCGGCTCTCTCGCCCTCTCTTCGGCTCTCTCGCCCTCTCTTCGGCTCTCTCGCCCTCTCTTCGGCTCTCTCGCCCTCTCTTCGGATCTCTCGCCCTCTCTTCGGCTCTCTCGCCCTCTCTTCGGCTCTCTCGCCCTCTCTTCGGCTCTCTCGCCCTCTCTTCGGCTCTCTCGCCCTCTCTTCGGCTCTCTCGCCCTCTCTTCGACCCTCTCGCCCTCTCTTCGACCCTCTCGCCCTCTCTTCGGCTCTCTCGCCCTCTCTTCGGCTCTCTCGCCCTCTCTTCGGCTCTCTCGCCCTCTCTTCGGCTCTCTCGCCCTCTCTTCGGCTCTCTCGCCCTCTCTTCGGCTCTCTCGCCCTCTCTTCGGCTCTCTCGCACTCTCTTCGGCTCTCTCGCCCTATCTTCGGCTCTCTCGCCCTCTCTTCGGCTCTGTTCAGCAGTCTCGCTCTCTCTTCGGCTCTCTCGCCCTCTCTTCGGCTCTCTCGCTCTCTCTTCGGCTCTGTTCAGCAGTCTCGCCCTCTCTTCGGCTCTCTCGCTCTCTCTTCGGCTCTCTCGCCCTCTCTTCGGCTCTCTCGCCCTCTCTTCGGCTCTCTCGCCCTTTCTTCGGCTCTCTCGCCCTCTCTTCGGCTCTCTCGCCCTCTCTTCGGCTCTCTCGCCCTCTCTTCGGCTCTCTCGCCCTCTCTTCGGCTCTCTCGCACTCTCTTCGGCTCTCTCGCCCTCTCTTCGGCTCTCTCGCCCACTCTTCGGCTCTCTCGCCCTCTCTTCGGCTCTCTCGACCTCTCTTCGGATCTCTCGCCCTCTCTTCGGCTCTCTCGCCCTCTCTTCGCATCTCTCGCCCTCTCTTCGACTCTCTCGCCCTCTCTTCGGCTCTCTCGCCCTCTCCTCGGCTCTCTCGCACTCTCTTCGGCTCTCTCGCCCTGTCTTCGGCTCTCTCGCCCTCTCTTCGGCTCTCTCGCCCTCTCTTCGGCTCTCTCGCCCTCTCTTCGGCTCTCTCGCCCTCTCTTCGGCTCTCTCGCCCTCTCTTCGGCTCTCTCGCCCACTCTTCGGCTCTCTCGCCCACTCTTCGGCTCTCTCGCCCTCTCTTCGGCTCTCTCGCCCTCTCTTCGGCTCTCTCGCCCTCTCTTCGGCTCTCTCGCCCTCTCTTCGGCTCTCTCGCCCTCTCTTCGGCTCTCTCACCCTCTCTTCGGCTCTCTCGCCCTCTCTTCGGCTCTCTCGCCCTCTCTTCGGGTCTCTCCCACTCTCTTCGGCTCTCTCGCCCTCTCTTCGGCTCTCTCGCCCTCTCTTCGGCTCTCACGCCCTCTCTTCGGCTCTCTCGCCCTCTCTTCGGCTCTCACGCCCTCTCTTCGGCTCTCTCGCCCTCTCTTCGGCTCTCTCGCCCTCTCTTCGGCTCTCTCGCACTCTCTGCGGCTCTCTCGCCCTCTCTTCGGCTCTCTCGCCCTCTCTTCGGCTCTCTCGCCCTCTCTTCGGCTCTCTCGCACTCTCTTCGGCTCTCTCGCCCTCTCTTCTGCTCTCTCGCCCTCTCTTCGGCTCTCGCCCTCTCTTCGGCTCTCTCGCCCTCTCTTCGGCACTCTCGCCCTCTCTTCGGCTCTCTCGCCCTCTCTTCGGCTCTGTTCAGCAGTCTCGCCCTCTCTTCGGCTCTCTCGCTCTCTCTTCGGCTCTCTCGCCTTCTCTTCGGCTCTCTCGCCCTCTCTTTGGATCTCTCGCCCTCTCTTCGGCTCTCTCGCCCTCTCTTCGGCTCTCTCGCCCTCTCTTCGGCTCTTTCGCCCTCTCTTCGGCTCTCCCGCCCTCTCTTCGGCTCTCTCGCCCTCTCTTCGGCTCTCTCGCCCTCTCTTCGGCTCTCTCGCCCTCTCTTCGGCTCTCTCGCCCTCTCTTCGGCTCTCTCGCCCCCTCTTCGGCTCTCTCGCCCCCTCTTCGGCTCTCTCGCCCTCTCTTCGGCTCTCTCGCCCTCTCTTCGGCTCTCTCGCCCTCTCTTCGGCTCTCTCGCCCTCTCTTCGGCTCTCTCGCCCTCTCTTCGGATCTCTCGCCCTCTCTTTGGCTCTCTCGCCCTCTCTTCGCATCTCTCGCCCTCTCTTTGACTCTCTCGCCCTCTCCTCTGCTCTCTCGCCCTCTCCTCGGCTCTCTCGCCCTCTCTTCGAATCTCTCGCCCTGTCTTCGGCTCTCTCGCCCTCTCTTCGCCTCTCTCGCCCTCTCTTCGGATCTCTCGCCCTCTCTTCGGCTCTCTCGCCCTCACTTCTGCTCTCTCGCCCTCTCTTCGGCTCTCTCGCCCTCTCTTCGGCTCTCTCGCACTCTCTTCGGCTCTGTTCAGCAGTCTCGCCCTCTCTTCGGCTCTGTTCAGCAGTCTCGCCCTCTCTTCGGCTCTCTCGCCCTCTCTTCGGCTCTCTCGCCCTCTCTTCGGCTCTCTCTCCGTCTCTTCGGCTCTCTCGCCCTCTCTTCGGATCTCTGGCCCTCTCTTCGGATCTCTCGCCCTCTCTTCGGCTCTCTCGCCCTCTCATCGGCTCTCTCGCCCTCTCTTCGGCTCTCTCGCCCTCTCTTGGGATCTCTCGCCCTCTCTTCGGCTCTCTCGCCCTCTCTTCGGCTCTCTCGCCCTCTCTTCGGCTCTCTCGCACTCTCTTCGGCTCTCTCGCCCTCTCTTCGGCTCTCTCGCCCTCTCTTCGGCGCTCTCGCCCTCTCTTCGGCTCTCTCGCCCTCTCTTCGGCTCTCTCGCCCTCTCTTCGGCTCTCTCGCCCTCTCTTCGGCTCTCTGGCCCTCTCTTCGGCTCTCTCGCCCTCTCTTCGGCTCTCTCGCCCTCTCTTCGGCTCTCTCGCCCTCTCTTCGGTTCTCTCGCCCTCTCTTCGGCACTCTCGCCCTCTCTTCGGCTCTCTCGCCCTCTCTTCGGCTCCCTCGCCCTCTCTTCGGCTCTCTCGCCCTCTCTTCGGCTCTCTCGCCCTCTCTTCGGCTCTCTCGCCCTCTCTTCGGCTCTCTCGCCCTCTCTTCGGCTCTCTCGCACTCTCTTCGGTTCTCTCGCCCTCCCTTTGGCTCTCTCGCCCTCTCTTCGGCTCTCTCGCACTCTCTTCGGCTCTCTCGCACTCTCTTCGGCTCTCTCGCCCTCTCTTCGGCTCTCTCGCCCTCTCTTCGGGTGTCTCGCCCTCTCTTCGGCTCTCTCGCCCTCTCTTCGGCTCTCTCGCCCTCTCCGGCTCTGTTCAGCAGTCTCGCCCTCTCTTCGGCTCTCTCGCCCTCTCTTCGGCTCTCACGCCCTCTCTTCGGCTCTCTCGCCCTCTCTTCGGCTCTCTCGCACTCTCTGCGGCTCTCTCGCCCTCTCTTCGGCTCTCTTCGGCTCTCTCGCCCTCTCTTCGGCTCTCTCGCCCTCTCTTCGGCTCTCTCGCCCTCTCTTCGGCTCTCTCGCACTCTCTTCGGCTCTCTCACCCTCTCTTCTGCTCTCTCGCCCTCTCTTTGGCTCTCTCGCCCTCTCTTCGGCTCTCTCGCCCTCTCTTCGGCACTCTTGCCCACTCTTCGGCTCTCTGGCCCTCTCTTCGGCTCTGTTCAGCAGTCTCGCCTGCTCTTCGGCTCTCTCGCCCTCTCTTCGGCTCTCTCGCCCTCTCTTCGGCTCTCTCGTCCTCTCTTCGGGTGTCTCGCCCTCTCTTCGGCTCTCTCGCCCTCTCTTCGGCTCTCTCGCCCTCTCCGGCTCTGTTCAGCAGTCTCGCCCTCTCTTCGGCTCTCTCGCCCTCTCTTCGGCTCTCACGCCCTCTCTTCGGCTCTCTCGCCCTCTCTTCGGCTCTCTCGCACTCTCTGCGGCTCTCTCGCCCTCTCTTCGGCTCTCTTCGGCTCTCTCGCCCTCTCTTCGGCTCTCTCGCCCTCTCTTCGGCTCTCTCGCCCTCTCTTCGGCTCTCTCGCACTCTCTTCGGCTCTCTCACCCTCTCTTCTGCTCTCTCGCCCTCTCTTTGGCTCTCTCGCCCTCTCTTCGGCTCTCTCGCCCTCTCTTCGGCACTCTTGCCCACTCTTCGGCTCTCTGGCCCTCTCTTCGGCTCTGTTCAGCAGTCTCGCCTGCTCTTCGGCTCTCTCGCCCTCTCTTCGGCTCTCTCGCCCTCTCTTCGGCTCTCTCGCCCTCTCTTCGGCTCTCTCGTCCTCTCTTCGGATCTCTCGCCCTCTCTTCGGCTCTCTCGCCCTCTCTTCGGCTCTCTCGCCCTCTCTTCGGCTCTTTCGCCCTCTCTTCGGCTCTCTCGCCCTCTCTTCGGCTCTCTCGCCCTCTCTTCGGCTCTCTCGCCCTCTCTTCGGCTCTCTCGCAATCTCTTCGGCTCTCTCGCCCTCTCTTCGGCTCTCTCGCCCTCTCTTCGGCTCTCTCGCCCTCTCTTCGGCTCTCTCGCCCTCTCTTCGGCTCTCTCGCCCCCTCTTCGGCTCTCTCGCCCCCTCTTCGGCTCTCTCGCCCTCTCTTCGGCTCTCTCGTCCTCTCTTTTACTCTCTCGCCCTCTCTTCGGCTCTCTCGCCCTCTCTTCGGCTCTCTCGCACTCTCTTCGGCTCTGTTCAGCAGTCTCGCCCTCTCTTCGGCTCAAGGCTGCTAAGGAACAATTTGTTAAATGAGTTTCCTTCTATCACACTTTTTCTATAGTTAAACATAATACCAAATGTTACGTTTGAATCATTGAAAAACACATTAGTTGTGATAGACTGTTGTGAGGACCAGAACTCGAACCACGGCTCTCCGTGCGGATGCCCTTACCACTTGAACTACCATGGCGATAACTTAGGGAACCCTTAAACCACATCATTTAACAAGAACACTTTATGCGCGTGGCATATAGAAACAACAGAAGTATGTATATCATTAATCACACTTTCCACATACCTACTGCCCTTCATCTAGGCTGACCCAAACTTTATCGGCTATACTGTGTTAAATATTACCCAGAAAATTGTCATAGCATACAGGTAAATCATTTCCGCACAAACTTTGAATCAGATAGAATTATTTTACTAGTGTACTTTTTAATAAATATTTTGAACTGTGGAATAATTACTTGATTTTTTTTTCACTCATAATTTACTTCGAGATATATGTTTTTAGGGGTCGCAATGTCTACTCTGTTCATGAATGTATATTTCTGTGTTGGACATAATACATAGAATACTTCCCACATTTTCCTTCAAGTAATTGCAGCTATAATGTTCTGTGAACTGCTTAATTTTAGACCCTTTCGTCCTCAACATAGTTTTTCGTCATAGTACACTAATCTGTTTAAATTCAAGAACACAGTAACTAAAGATTAACGTGAACCTCTTTCACTTCGCTGTTATCAGTTCAAGATAATTATTGCTTGTGCATGGCAAAGGATTGTACCGATAAGACCAGAGCTGTGACGTCACCGTATACTCTGATACCAGGCAACCTATTTCCGTTCTGAATCCAATCGAGATTCGTTCTCTAGTCAGTGCTTTTCACAGTGTTTTCGTAATAATATCTTAAAATCTACTTAATAGAGGCAATGATAGAGATCTAAGGTGTTTATCATTTCCAAAAATATAACAACTTCAAGCCGATATGCATTTTTCTGCAAATTTGTATCCTGATTAACAAGAAGATAGAAGAACAGTTACTACAAGAGTAAAGAAAGTATTGTAAAAATAGTAATTGATACATTTTAATTAAAGGGTAATATAATGGATAATGTAAGTACCTCTCTCGCCCTCATCGGCTCTCGCGCCCTCTCTTCGGCTCTCAGGCCCTCTCTTCGGCTCTCTCGCACTCTCTTCGGCTCTCTCGCCCTCTCTTCGGCTCTCTCGCCCTCTCTTCGGCTCTCTCGCCCTCTCTTCGGGTCTCTCGTCCTCTCTTCGGCTCTCTCGCCCTCTCTTCGGCTCTCTCGCCCTCTCTTCGGCTCTCTCGCCCTCTCTTCGGCTCTCTCGCACTCTCTTCAGCTCTCTCACCCTCTCTTCGGCTCTCTCGCCCTCTCTTCGGCTCTCTCGCCCTCTCTTCGGCTCTGTTCAGCAGTCTCGCCCTCTCTTCGGCTCTCTCGCCCTCTCTTCGGCTCTCTCGCCCTCTCTTCGGCTCTCTCGCCCTCTCTTCGGATATCTCGCCCTCTCTTCGGCTCTCTCGCCCTCTCTTCGGCTCTCTCGCCCTCTCTTCGGCTCTCTCGCCCTCTCTTCGGCTCTCTCGCCCTCTCTTCGGCTCTCTCGCCCTCTCTTCGGCCCTCTCGCCCTCTCTTCGGCTCTCTCGCCCTCTCTTCGGCTCTCTCGCCCTCTCTTCGGCTCTCTCGCCCTCTCTTCGGCTCTCTCGCCCTCTCTTCGGCTCTCTCGCCCTCTCTTCGGCTCTCTCACCCTCTCTTCGGCTCTCTCGCCCTCTCTTCGGCTCTCTCGCCCTCTCTTCGGCTCTCTCGCCCTCTCTTCGGCTCTGTTCAGCAGTCTCGCCCTCTCCTCGGCTCTCTCGCCCTCTCTTCGGCTCTCTCGCCCTCTCTTCGGCTCTGTTCAGCAGTGTCGCCCTCTCTTCGGCTCTCTCGCCCTCCCTTCGGCTCTCGCCCTCTCTTTGGCTCTCTCGCCCTCTGTTCAGCTCTCTCGCCCTCTCTTCGGCTCTCTCGCCCTCTCTTCGGCTCCCTCGCCCTCTCTTCGGCTCTCTCGCCCCCTCTTCGGCTCTCTCGCCCTCTCTTCGGCTCTCTCGCCCTCTCTTCGGCTCTCTCGCCCTCTCTTCGGCTCTCTCGCACTCTCTTCGGCTCTCTCGCCCTCACTTCGGCTCTCTCGCCCTCTCTTCGGCTCTCTCGCCCTCTTTTGGCTCTCTCGCCCTCTCTTCGGCCCTCTCGCCCTCTCTTCGGCTCTCTCGCCCTCTCTTCAGCTCTCTCGCCCTCTCTTCGGCTCTCTCGCCCTGTCTTCGGCTCTCTCGCCCTCTCTTCGGCTCTCTCGCCCTCTCTTCGCATCTCTCGCCCTCTCTACGGCTCTCTCGCCCTCTCTTCGGCGCTCTCGCCCTCTCTTCGGCTCTCTCGCCCTGTCTTCGGCTCTCTCGCCCTCTCTTCGGCTCTCTCGCCCTCTCTTCGCATCTCTCGCCCTCTCTTTGACTCTGTCGCCCTCTCCTCGGCTCTCTCGCCCTCTCCTCGGCTCTCTCGCCCTCTCTTCGGATCTCTCGCCCTGTCTTCGGCTCTCTCGCCCTCTCTTCGCCTCTCTCGCCCTCACTTCTGCTCTCTCGCCCTCTCTTCGGCTCTCTCGCCCTCTCTTCGGCTCTCTCGCACTCTCTTCGGCTCTGTTCAGCAGTCTCGCCCTCTCTTCGGCACTGTTCAGCAGTCTCGCCCTCTCTTCGGCTCTCTCGCCCTCTCTTCGGCTCTCTCGCCCTCTCTTCGGCTCTCTCTCCGTCACTTCGGCTCTCTCGCCCTCTCTTCGGATCTCTGGCCCTCTCTTCGGATATCTCGCCCTCTCTTCGGCTCTCTCGCCCTCTCATCGGCTCTCTCGCCCTCTCTTCGGCTCTCTCGCCCTCTCTTCGGATCTCTCGCCCTCTCTTCGGCTCTCTCGCCCTCTCTTCGGCTCTCTCGCCCTCTCTTCGGCTCTCTCGCCCTCTCTTCGGCTCTCTCGCACTCTCTTCGGCTCTCTCGCCCTCTCTTCGGCTCTCTCGCCCTCTCTTCGGCGCTCTCGCCCTCTCTTCGACCCTCTCGCCCTCTCTTCGACCCTCTCGCCCTCTCTTCGGCTCTCTCGCCCTCTCTTCGGCTCTCTCGCCCTCTCTTCGGCTCTCTCGCCCTCTCTTCGGCTCTCTCGCCCTCTCTTCGGCTCTCTCGCCCTCTCTTCGGCTCTCTCGCCCTCTCTTCGGCTCTCTCGCCCTCTCTTCGGCTCTCTCGCCCTCTCTTCGGCTCTCTCGCCCTCTCTTCGTTACTCTCGCCCTCTCTTCGGCTCCCTCGCCCTCTCTTCGGCTCTCTCGCCCTCTCTTCGGCTCTCTCGCCCTCTCTTCGGCTATCTCGCCCTCTCTTCGGCTCTCTCGCCCTCTCTTCGGCTCTCTCGCCCTCTCTTCGGCTCTCTCGCACTCTCTTCGGCTCTCTCACCTTCTCTTCGGCTCTCTCGCCCTCTCTTCGGCTCTCTCGCCCTCTCTTCGGCTCTCTCGCCCTCTCTTCGGCTCTCTCGCCCTCTCTTCGGCTCTCTCGCACTCTCTTCGGTCCTCTCGCCCTCTCTTCGGCTCTCTCGCCCTCTCTTCGGCTCTGTTCAGCAGTCTCGTCCTCTCCTCGGCTCTCTCGCCCGCTCTTCGGCTCTCTGGCCCTCTCTTCGGCTCTGTTCAGCAGTGTCGCCCTCTCTTCGGCTCTCTCGCCCTCCCTTCGGCTCTCGCCCTCTCTTTGGCTCTCTCGCCCTCTGTGCAGCTCTCTCGCCCTCTCTTCGGCTCTCTCGCCCTCTCTTCGGCTCTCTCGCCCTCTCTTCGGCTCTCTTGCCCCCTCTTCGGCTCTCTCGCCCTCTCTTCGGCTCTCTCGCCCTCTCTTCGGCTCTCTCGCACTCTCTTCGGCTCTCTCGCCCTCACTTCGGCTCTCTCGCCCTCTCTTCGGCTCTCTCGCCCTCTCTTCGGCTCTCTCGCCCTCTCTTCGGCCCTCTCGCCCTCTCTGCGGCTCTCTCGCCCTCTCTTCGGCTCTCTCGCCCTCTCTTCGGCTCTCTCGCCCTCACTTCGGCTCTCTCGCCCTCTCTTCGGCTCTCTCGCCCACTCTTCGGCTCTCTCGCCCTCTCTTCGGCTCTCTCGCCCTCTCTTCGGCTCTCTCGCCCTCTCTTCGGCTCTCTCGCCCTCTCTTCGGCTCTCTCGCACTCTCTTCGGTCCTCTCGCCCTCTCTTCGGCTCTCTCGCCCTCTCTTCGGCTCTGTTCAGCAGTCTCGCCCTCTCCTCGGCTCTCTCACCCTCTCTTCGGCTCTCTCGCCCTCTCTTCGGCTCTGTTCAGCAGTCTCGCCCTCTCTTCGGCTCTCTCGCCCTCTCTTCGGCTCTCTCGCTCTCTCTTTGGCTCTCTCGCCCTCTCTTCGGCTCTCTCGCCCTCTCTTCGGCTCTCTCGCCCCCTCTTCGGCTCTCTCGCCCCCTCTTCGGCTCTCTCGCCCCCTCTTCGGCTCTCTCGCCCTCTCTCCGGCTCTCTCGCCCTCTCTTCGGCTCTCTCACCCTCTCTTCGGCTCTTTCGCCCTCTCTTCGGCTCTCTCGCCCTCTCTTCGGATCTCTCGCCCTCTCTTCGGCTCTCTCGCCCTCTCTTCGCATCTCTCGCCCTCTCTTCGACTCTCTCGCCCTCTCTTCGGCTCTCTCGCCCTCTCTTCGGCTCTCTCGCCCTGTCTTCGGCTCTCTCGCCCTCTCTTCGGCTCTCTGGCCCTCTCTTCGCATCTCTCGCCCTCTCTTTGACTCTCTCGCCCTCTCCTCGGCTCTCTCGCCCTCTCCTCGGCTCTCTCGCCCTCTCCTCGGCTCTCTCGCCCTCTCTTCGGATCTCTCGCCCTGTACTCGGCTCTCTCGCCCTCTCTTCGCCTCTCTCGCCCTCTCTTCGGATCTCTCGCCCTCTCTTCGGCTCTCTCACCCTCACTTCTGCTCTCTCGCCCTCTCTTCGGCTCTCTCGCCCTCTCTTCGGCTCTCTCGCACTCTCTTCGGCTCTGTTCAGCAGTCTCGCCCTCTCTTCGGCTCTGTTCAGCAGTCTCGCCCTCTCTTCGGCTCTCTCGCCCTCTCTTCGGATCTCTCGCCCTCTCTTAGGCTCTCTCGCTCTCTCTTCGGCTCTCTCGCCCTCTCTTCGGCTCTCTCGCCCTCTCTTCGGCTCTCTCGCCCTCTCTTCGGCGCTCTCGCCCTCTCTTCGGCTCTCTCGCCCTCTCTTCGGCTCTCTCGCCCTCTCTTCGGCTCTCTCGCCCTCTCTTCGGCTCTCTCGCCCTCTCTTCGGCTCTCTCGCCCTCTCTTCGGCTCTCTCGCCCTCTCTTCGGCTCTCTAGCCCTCTCTTCGGCACTCTCGCCCTCTCTTCGGCTCTCTCGCCCTCTCATCGGCTCCCTCGCCCTCTCTTCGGCTCTCTCGCCCTCTCTTCGGCTCTCTCGCCCTCTCTTCGGCTCTCTCGCCCTCTCTTCGGCTCTCTCGCCCTCTCTTCGGCTCTCTCGCCCTCTCTTCGGCTCTCTCGCCCTCTCTTCGGCTCTCTCGCACTCTCTTCGGTTCTCTCGCCCTCTCTTCGGCTCTCTCGCCCTCTCTTCGGCTCTCTCGCCCTCTCTTCGGCTCTCTCGCCCTCTCTTCGGCTCTCTCGCCCTCTCTTCGGCTCTGTTCAGCAGTCTCGCCCTCTCTTCGGCTCTCTCGCCCTCTCTTCGGCTCTCTCGCCCTCTCTTCGGCTCTCTCGCCCTCTCTTCGGCTCTCTCGCCCTCTCTTCGGCTCTCTCACCCTCTCTTCGGCTCTCTCGCCCTCTCTTCGGCTCTCCCGCCCTCTCTTCGGCTCTCTCGCCCTCTCTTCGGCTCTCTCGCCCTCTCTTCGGCTCTCTCGCCCCCTCTTCGGCTCTCTCGCCCCCTCTTCGGCTCTCTCGCCCCCTCTTCGGCTCTCTCGCCCCCTCTTCGGCTCTCTCGCCCCCTCTTCGGCTCTCTCGCCCTCTCTTCGGCCCTCTCGCCCTCTCTTCGGCCCTCTCGCCCTCTCTTCGGCTCTCTCGCCCTCTCCTCGGCTCTCTCGCCCTCTCTTCGGATCTCTCGCCCTCTCTTCAGCTCTCTCGCCCTCTCTTCGGGTCTCTCGCGCTCTCTTCGGCTCTCTCGCCCTCTCTTCGGCTCTCTCGCCCTCTCTTTGACTCTCTCGCCCTCTCCTCGGCTCTCTCGCCCTCTCCTCGGCTCTCTCGCCCTCTCTTCTGATCTCTCGCCCTGTCTTCGGCGCTCTCGCCCTCTCTTCGCCTCTCTCGCCCTCTCTTCGGATCTCTCGCCCTCTCTTCGGCTCTCTCGCCCTCACTTCTGCTCTCTCGCCCTCTCTTCGGCTCTCTCGCCCACTCTTCGGCTCTCTCGCACTCTCTTCGGCTCTGTTCAGCAGTCTCGCCCTCTCTTCGGCTCTGTTCAGCAGTCTCGCCCTCTCTTCGGCTCTCTCGCCCTCTCTTCAGCTCTCTCGCCCTCTCTTCGGCTCTCTCTCCGTCTCTTCGGCTCTCTCGCCCTGTCTTCGGATCTCTGGCCCTCTCTTCGGATCTCTCGCCCTCTCTTCGGCTCTCTCGCCCTCTCATTGGCTCTCTCGCCCTCTCTTCGGCTCTCTCGCCCTCTCTTCGGATCTCTCGCCCTCTCTTCGGCTCTCTCGCCCTCTCTTCGGCTCTCTCGCCCTCTCTTCGGCTCTCTCGCACTCTCTTCGGCTCTCTCGCCCTCTCTTCGGCTCTCTCGCCCTCTCTTCGGCGCTCTCGCCCTCTCTTCGGCTCTCTCGCCCTCTCTTCGGCTCTCTCGCCCTCTCTTCGGCTCTCTCGCCCTCTCTTCGGCTCTCTCGCCCTCTCTTCGGCTCTCTCGTCCTCTCTTCGGCTCTCTCGCCCTCTCTTCGGCACTCTCGCCCTCTCTTCGGCTCTCTCGCCCTCTCTTCGGCTCCCTCGCCCTCTCTTCGGCTCTCTCGCCCTCTCTTCGGCTCTCTCGCCCTCTCTTCGGGTCTCTCGCCCTCTCTTCGAGTCTCTCGCCCTCTCTTCGGCTCTCTCGCCCTCTCTTCGGCTCTGTTCAGCAGTCTCGCCCTCTCTTCGGCTCTCTCGCCCTCTCTTCGGCTCTCACGCCCTCTCTTCGGCTCTCTCGCCCTCTCTTCGGCTCTCTCGCCCTCTCTTCGGCTCTCTCGCACTCTCTGCGGCTCTCTCGCCCTCTCTTCGGCTCTCTCGCCCTCTCTTCGGCTCTCTCGCCCTCTCTTCGGCTCTCTCGCCCTCTCTTCGGCTCTCTCGCCCTCTCTTCGGCTCTCTCGCACTCTCTTCGGCTCTCTCACCCTCTCTTCTGCTCTCTCGCCCTCTCTTCGGCTCTCTCGCCCTCTCTTCGGCTCTCTCGCCCTCTCTTCGGCACTCTCGCCCGCTCTTCGGCTCTCTGGCCCTCTCTTCGGCTCTGTTCAGCAGTCTCGCCTGCTCTTCGGCTCTCTCGCCCTCTCTTCTTCTCTCTCGCCCTCTCTTCGGCTCTCTCGCCCTCTCTTCGGATCTCTCGCCCTCTCTTCGGCTCTCTCGCCCTCTCTTCGGCTCTCTCGCCCTCTCTTCGGCTCTTTCGCCCTCTCTTCGGCTCTCTCGCCCTCTCTTCGGCTCTCTCGCCCTCTCTTCGGCTCTCTCGCCCTCTCTTCGGCTCTCTCGCAATCTCTTCGGCTCTCTCGCCCTCTCTTCGGCTCTCTCGCCCTCTCTTCGGCTCTCTCGCCCTCTCTTCGGCTCTCTCGCCCTCTCTTCGGCTCTCTCGCCCTCTCTTCGGCTCTCTCGCCCCCTCTTCGGCTCTCTCGCCCCCTCTTCGGCTCTCTCGCCCTCTCTTCGGCTCTCTCGTCCTCTCTTTTACTCTCTCGCCCTCTCTTCGGCTCTCTCGCCCTCTCTTCGGCTCTCTCGCACTCTCTTCGGCTCTGTTCAGCAGTCTCGCCCTCTCTTCGGCTCAAGGCTGCTAAGGAACAATTTGTTAAATGAGTTTCCTTCTATCACACTTTTTCTATAGTTAAACATAATACCAAATGTTACGTTTGAATCATTGAAAAACACATTAGTTGTGATAGACTGTTGTGAGGACCAGAACTCGAACCACGGCTCTCCGTGCGGATGCCCTTACCACTTGAACTACCATGGCGATAACTTAGGGAACCCTTAAACCACATCATTTAACAAGAACACTTTATGCGCGTGGCATATAGAAACAACAGAAGTATGTATATCATTAATCACACTTTCCACATACCTACTGCCCTTCATCTAGGCTGACCCAAACTTTATCGGCTATACTGTGTTGAATATTACCCAGAAAATTGTCATAGCATACAGGTAAATCATTTCCGCACAAACTTTGAATCAGATAGAATTATTTTACTAGTGTACTTTTTAATAAATATTTTGAACTGTGGAATAATTACTTGATTTTTTTTTTCACTCATAATTTACTTCGAGATATATGTTTTTAGGGGTCGCAATGTCTACTCTGTTCATGAATGTATATTTCTGTGTTGGACATAATACATAGAATACTTCCCACATTTTCCTTCAAGTAATTGCAGCTATAATGTTCTGTGAACTGCTTAATTTTAGACCCTTTCGTCCTCAACATAGTTTTTCGTCATAGTACACTAATCTGTTTAAATTCAAGAACACAGTAACTAAAGATTAACGTGAACCTCTTTCACTTCGCTGTTATCAGTTCAAGATAATTATTGCTTGTGCATGGCAAAGGATTGTACCGATAAGACCAGAGCTGTGACGTCACCGTATACTCTGATACCAGGCAACCTATTTCCGTTCTGAATCCAATCGAGATGCGTTCTCTAGTCAGTGCTTTTCACAGTGTTTTCGTAATAATATCTTAAAATCTACTTAATAGAGGCAATGATAGAGATCTAAGGTGTTTATCATTTCCAAAAATATAACAACTTCAAGCCGATATGCATTTTTCTGCAAATTTGTATCCTGATTAACAAGAAGATAGAAGAACAGTTAATACAAGAGTAAAGAAAGTATTGTAAAAATAGTAATTGATACATTTTAATTAAAGGATAATATAATGGATAATGTAAGTACCTCTCTCGCCCTCATCGGCTCTCGCGCCCTCTCTTCGGCTCTCAGGCCCTCTCTTCGGCTCTCTCGCACTCTCTTCGGCTCTCTCGCCCTCTCTTCGGCTCTCTCGCCCTCTCTTCGGCTCTCTCGCCCTCTCTTCGGGTCTCTCGCCCTCTCTTCGGCTCTCTCGCCCTCTCTTCGGCTCTCTCGCACTCTCTTCGGCTCTCTCACCCTCTCTTCGGCTCTCTCGCCCTCTCGTCGGCTCTCTCGCCCTCTCTTCGGCTCTGTTCAGCAGTCTCGCCCTCTCTTCGGCTCTCTCGCCCTCTCTTCGGCTCTCTCGCCCTCTCTTCGGCTCTCTCGCCCTCTCTTCGGCTCTCTCGCCCTCTCTTCGGATCTCTCGCCCTCTCTTCGGCTCTCTCGCCCTCTCTTCGGCTCTCTCGCCCTCTCTTCGGCTCTCTCGCCCTCTCTTCGGCTCTCTCGCCCTCTCTTCGGCTCTCTCGCCCTCTCTTCGGCTCTCTCGCCCTCTCTTCGGCTCTCTCGCCCTCTCTTCGGCTCTCTCGCCCTCTCTTCGGCTCTCTCGCACTCTCTTCGGTCCTCTCGCCCTCTCTTCGGCTCTCTCGCCCTCTCTTCGGCTCTGTTCAGCAGTCTCGCCCTCTCCTCGGCTCTCTCGCCGTCTCTTCGGCTCTCTCGCCCTCTCTTCGGCTCTGTTCAGCAGTGTCGCCCTCTCTTCGGCTCTCTCGCCCTCCCTTCGGCTCTCGCCCTCTCTTTGGCTCTCTCGCCCTCTGTTCAGCTCTCTCGCCCTCTCTTCGGCTCTCTCGCCCTCTCTTCGGCTCTCTCGCCCTCTCTTCGGCTCTCTCGCCCCCTCTTCAGCTCTCTCGCCCTCTCTTCGGCTCTCTCGCCCTCTCTTCGGCTCTCTCGCCCTCTCTTCGGCTCTCTCGCACTCTCTTCGGCTCTCTCGCCCTCACTTCGGCTCTCTCGCCCTCTCTTCGGCTCTCTCGCCCTCTCTTCGGCTCTCTCGCCCTCTCTTCGGCCCTGTCGCCCTCTCTTCGGCTCTCTCGCCCTCTCTTCGGCTCTCTCGCCCTCTCTTCGGCTCTCTCGCCCTCTCTTCGGCTCTCTCGCCCTCTCTTCGGCTCTCTCGCCCACTCTTCGGCTCTCTCGCCCTCTCTTCGGCTCTCTCGCCCTCTCTTCGGCTCTCTCGCCCTCTCTTCGGCTCTCTCGCACTCTCTTCGGTCCTCTCGCCCTCTCTTCGGCTCTCTCGCCCTCTCTTCGGCTCTGTTCAGCAGTCTCGCCCTCTCCTCGGCTCTCTCGCCCTCTCTTCGGCTCTCTCGCCCTCTCTTCGGCTCTGTTCAGCAGTCTCGCCCTCTCTTCGGCTCTCTCGCCCTCTCTTCGGCTCTCTCGCCCTCTCTTTGGCTCTCTCGCCCTCTCTTCGGCTCTCTCGCCCTCTCTTCGGCTCTCTCGTCCTCTCTTCGGCTCTCTCGCCCCCTCTTCGGCTCTCTCGCCCCCTCTTCGGCTCTCTCGCCCTCTCTTCGGCTCTCTCGCCCTCTCTTCGGCTCTCTCGCCCTCTCTTCGGCTCTCTCACCCTCTCTTCGGCTCTCTCGCCCTCTCTTCGGCTCTCTCGCCCTCTCTTCGGATCTCTCGCCCTCTCTTCGGCTCTCTCGCCCTCTCTTCGCATCTCTCGCCCTCTCTTCGACTCTCTCGCCCTCTCTTCGGCTCTCTCGCCCTCTCTTCGGCTCTCTCGCCCTGTCTTCGGCTCTCTCGCCCTCTCTTCGCATCTCTCGCCCTCTCTTTGACTCTCTCGCCCTCTGCTCGGCTCTCTCGCCCTCTCCTCGGCTCTCTCGCCCTCTCTTCGGATCTCTCGCCCTGTCTTCGGCTCTCTCGCCCTCTCTTCGCCTCTCTCGCCCTCTGTTCGGATCTCTCGCCCACTCTTCGGCTCTCTCGCCCTCACTTCTGCTCTCTCGCCCTCTCTTCGGCTCTCTCGCCCTCTCTTCGGCTCTCTCGCACTCTCTTCGGCTCTGTTCAGCAGTCTCGCCCTCTCTTCGGCTCTGTTCAGCAGTCTCGCCCTCTCTTCGGCTCTCTCGCCCTCTCTTCGGCTCTCTCGCCCTCTCTTCGGCTCTCTCTCCGTCTCCTCGGCTCTCTCGCCCTCTCTTCGGATCTCTGGCCCTCTCTTCGGATCTCTCGCCCTCTCTTCGGCTCTCTCGCCCTCTCATCGGCTCTCTCGCCCTCTCTTCGGCTCTCTCGCCCTCTCTTCGGATCTCTCGCCCTCTCTTCGGCTCTCTCGCCCTCTCTTCGGCTCTCTCGCCCTCTCTTCGGCTCTCTCGCCCTCTCTTCGGCTCTCTCGCCCTCTCTTCGGCTCTCTCGCCCTCTCTTCGGCTCTCTCGCCCTCTCTTCGGCTCTCTCGCCCTCTCTTCGGCTCTCTCGCCCTCTCTTCGGCTCTCTCGCCCTCTCTTCGGCTCTCTCGCCCTCTCTTCGGCTCTCTCGCCCTCTCTTCGGCACTCTCGCCCTCTCTTCGGCTCTCTCGCCCTCTCTTCGGCTCTGTTCAGCAGTCTCGCCCTCTCCTCGGCTCTCTCGCCCTCTCTTCGGCTCTCTCGCCCTCTCTTCGGCTCTGTTCAGCAGTGTCGCCCTCTCTTCGGCTCTCTCGCCCTCCCTTCGGCTCTCGCCCTCTCTTTGGCTCTCTCGCCCTCTGTTCAGCTCTCTCGCCCTCTCTTCGGCTCTCTCGCCCCCTCTTCGGCTCTCTCGCCCTCTCTTCGGCTCTCTCGCCCTCTCTTCGGCTCTCTCGCCCTCTCTTCGGCTCTCTCGCACTCTCTTCGGCTCTCTCGCCCTCACTTCGGCTCTCTCGCCCTCTCTTCGGCTCTCTCGCCCTCTCTTCGCCTCTCTCGCCCTCTCTTCGGCCCTCTCGCCCTCTCTTCGGCTCTCTCGCCCTCTCTTCGGCTCTCTCGCCGTCTCTTCGGCTCTCTCGCCCTCTCTTCGGCTCTCTCGCCCTCTCTTCGGCTCTCTCGCCCACTCTTCGGCTCTCTCGCCCTCTCTTCGGCTCTCTCGCCCTCTCTTCGGCTCTCTCGCCCTCTCTTCGGCTCTCTCGCACTCTCTTCGGTCCTCTCGCCCTCTCTTCGGCTCTCTCGCCCTCTCTTCGGCTCTGTTCAGCAGTCTCGCCCTCTCCTCGGCTCTCTCGCCCTCTCTTCGGCTCTGTTCAGCAGTCTCGCCCTCTCTTCGGCTCTCTCGCCCTCTCTTCGGCTCTCTCGCCCTCTCTTTGGCTCTCTCGCCCTCTCTTCGGCTCTCTCGCCCTCTCTTCGGCTCTCTCGCCCTCTCTTCGGCTCTCTCGCCCTCTCTTCGGCTCTGTTCAGCAGTCTCGCCCTCTCTTCGGCACTCTCGTCCTCTCCTCGGCTCTCTGGCCCTCTCTTCGGCTCTGTTCAGCAGTCTAGCCCTCTCTTCGGCTCTCTCGCCCTCTCTTCGGCTCTCTCGACCTCTCTTCGGCTCTCTCGCCCTCTCTTCGGCTCTCTCGCCCTCTCTTCGGCTCACTCGCCCTCTCTTCGGCTATCTCGCCATCTCTTCGGCTCTCTCGCCCTCTCTTCGGCTCTCTCGCACTGTCTGCGGCTCTCTCGCACTGTCTGCGGCTCTCTCGCACTCTCTTCGGCTCTCTCGCCCTCTCTTCGGCTCTCTCGGCCTCTCTTCGGCTCTCTCGCCCTCTCTTCGGGTCTCTCGCCCTCTCTTCGGCTCTCTCGCCGTCTCTTCGGCTCTCTCGCCCTCTCTTCGGCTCTCTCGCCCTCTCTTCGGCTCTCTCGCCCACTCTTCGGCTCTCTCGCCCTCTCTTCGGCTCTCTCGCCCTCTCTTCGGCTCTCTCGCCCTCTCTTCGGCTCTCTCGCACTCTCTTCGGTCCTCTCGCCCTCTCTTCGGCTCTCTCGCCCTCTCTTCGGCTCTGTTCAGCAGTCTCGCCCTCTCTTCGGCTCTCTCGCCCTCTCTTCGGCTCTCTCGCCCTCTCTTTGGCTCTCTCGCCCTCTCTTCGGCTCTCTCGCCCTCTCTTCGGCTCTCTCGCCCTCTCTTCGGCTCTCTCGCCCTCTCTTCGGCTCTGTTCAGCAGTCTCGCCCTCTCTTCGGCTCTCTCGCCCTCTCTTCGGCTCTCTCGACCTCTCTTCGGCTCTCTCGCCCTCTCTTCGGCTCTCTCGCACTCTCTTCGGCTCTCTCGCACTCTCTTCGGCTCTCTCGCCCTCTCTTCGGCTCTCTGGCCCTCTCTTCGGCTCTCTCGCACTGTCTTCGGCTCTCTCGCACTCTCTTCGGCTCTCTCGCACTCTCTTCGGCTCTCTCGCCCTCTCTTCGGCTCTCTCGTCCTCTCTTCGGCTCTCTCGCCCTCTCTTCGGCTCTCTCGCCCTCTCTTCGGCTCTCTCGCCCTCTCTTCGACTCTCTCGCCCTCTCTTCGGCTCTCTCGCCCTCTCTTCGGTTCTCTCGCCCTCTCTTTGGCTCTTTCGCGCTCATTCGGCTCTCTCGCCCTCTCTTCGGCTCTCTCGCCCTCTCTTCGGCTCTCTCGCCCTCTCTTCGGCTCTCTCGCCCTCTCTTCGGCTCTTTCGCCCTCTCTTCTGCTCTCTCGCCCTCTCTTCGGCTCTCTCGCCCTCTCTTCGGCTCTCTCGCCCTGTCTTCGGCTCTCTCGCCCTCTCTTCGGCTCTCTCGCCCTCTCTTCGGCTCTGTTCAGTAGTCTCGCTCTCTCTTCGGCTCTCTCGCCCTCTTCGGCTCACTCGCCCTCTCTTCGGCTCTCTCGCCCTCTCTTCGCATCTCTCGCCCTCTCTTTGACTCTCTCGCCCTCTCTTCGGCTCTCTCGCCCTCTTTTCGGCTCTCTCGCACTCTCTTCGGCTCTCTCGCCCTCTCTTCGGCTCTCTCGCCCTATCTTCGCCTCTCTCGCACTCTCTTCGGCTCTCTCGCCCTCTCTTCGGCTCTCTCGCCCTCTCTTCGGTTCTCTCGCCCTCTCTTCGGCTCTCTCGCCCTCTCTTCGGATCTCTCGCCCTCTCTTCGGCTCTCTCGCCCTCTCTTCGGATCTCTCGCCCTCTCTTTGACTCTCTCGCCCTCTCCTCGGCTCTCTGGCCCTCTCCTCGGCTCTCTCGCCCTCTCTTCGGATCTCTCGCCCTGTCTTCGGCTCTCTCGCCCTCTCTTCGCCTCTCTCGCCCTCTCTTCGGATCTCTCGCCCTCAGTTCTGCACCCTCGCCGTCTCTTCGGCTCTCTCGCCCTCTCTTCGGCTCTCTCGCACTCTCTTCGGTTCTCTCGCCCTCTCTTCGGCTCTCTCGCCCTCTCTTCGGCTCTGTTCAGCAGTCTCGCCCTCTCTTCGGCTCTGTTCAGCAGTCTCGCCCTCTCTTCGGCTCTCTCGCCCTCTCTTCGGTTCTCTCGCCCTCTCTTCGGCTCTCTCGCCCTCTCTTCGGATCTCTCGCCCTCTCTTCGGCTCTCTCATCCTCTCTTCGGCTCTCTCGCCCTCTCTTCGCATCTCTCGCCCTCTCTTTGACTCTCTCGCCCTCTCTTCGGCTCTCTCGCCCTCTCTTCGGCTCTCTCGCCCTCTCTTCGGCTCTCTCGCCCTCTCTTTGACTCTCTGGCCCTCTCATCGGCTCTCTCGCCCTCTCTTCGGCTCTCTCGCCCTCTCTTCAGATCTCTCGCGCTCTCTTCGGCTCTCTCGCCCTCTCTTCGGCTCTCTCGCACTCTGTTCGGCTCTCTCGCACTCTCTTCGGCTCTCTCGCACTCTCTTCGGCTCTCTCGCCCTCTCTTCGGCTCTCATGCCCTCTCTTCGGCTCTCTCGCCCTCTCTTCGGCTCTCTCGTCCTCTCTTCGGCTCTCTCGCGCCTCTTCGGCTCTCTCGCCCTCTCTTCGGCTCTCTCGCCCTCTGTTCGGCTCTCTCGCCCTCTCTTCGGTTCTCTCGCCCTCTCTTTGGCTCTCTCGCCCTCTCTTCGGCTCTCTCGCACTCTCTTCGGCTCTCTCGCCCTCTCGTCGGCTCTTTCGCCCTCTCTTCTGCTCTCTCGCCCTCTCTTCGGCTCTCTCGCCCTCTCTTCGGCTCTCTCGCCCTCTCTTCGGCTCTCTCGCCCTCTCTTCGGCTCTCTCGCCCTCTCTTCGGCTCTCTCGCCCTCTCTTTGGCTCTCTCGCTCTCTCTTCGCCTCTCTCGCCCTCTCTTCGGCTCTCTCGCCCTCTCTTCGGCTCTCTCGCCCTCTCTTCGGTTCTCTCGCCCTCTCTTCGGCTCTCTCGCCCTCTCTTCGGCTCTCTCGCCCTCTCTTCGGCTCTCTCGCCCTCTCTTCGCATCTCTCGCCCTCTCTTTGACTCTCTCGCCCTCTCTTCGGCTCTCTCGCCCTCTCTTCGGCTCTCTTGCCCTCTATTCGGCTCTCTCGCCCTCTCTTCGGCTCTCTCGCCCTCTCTTCGGCTCTCTCGCCCTCTCTTCGGCTCTCTCGCCCTCTCTTCGCCTCTCTCGCCCTCTCTTCGGCTCTCTCGCCCTCTCTTCGGCTCTCTCGCCCTCTCTTCGGCTCTCTCGCACTCTCTTCTGCTCACTTGCCCTCTCTTCGACTCTCTCGCACTCTCTTCGGCTCTCTCGCCCTCTCTTCGGCTCTCTCGCCCTCTCTTCGGCTCTCTCGCCCTCTCTTCGGCTCTCTCGCACTCTCTTCGGCTCTCTCGCCCTCTCTTCAGCTCTGTTCAGCAGTGTCGCCCTCTCTTCGGCTCTCTCGCCCTCTCTTCGGCTCTCTCGCCCTCTCTTCGGCTCTCTCGCCCTCTCTTCGGCTCTCTTGCCCTCTTCGGCTCTCTCGCACTCTCTTCGGCTCTCTCGCCCTCTCTTCGGCTCTCTCGCCCTCTCTTCGGCTCTCTCGCCCTCTCTTCGGCTCTCTCGCGCTCTCTTCGGCTCTCTCGCCCTCTCTTCGGCTCTCTCGTCCTCTCTTCGGCTCTCTCGCCCTCTCTTCGGCTCTCTCGCCCTCTCTTCGGCTCTCTCGCCCTCTCTTCGGCTCTTTCGCCCTCTCTTCGGCTCTCTCGCCCTCTCTTCGGCTCTCTTGCCCTCTCCTCGGCTCTCTCGCCCTCTCTTCGCCTCTCTCGCACTCTCTTCGGCTCTCTCGCCCTCTCTTCGGCTCTCTCGCCCTCTCTTCGGATCTCTCGCCCTCTCTTCGGATCTCTCGCCCTCTCTTCGGCTCTCTCGCCCTCTCTTCGGATCTCTCGCCCTCTCTTCGGCTCTCTCGCCCTCTCTTTGGCTCTCTCGCACTCTCTTCGGCTCTCTCGCACTCTCTTGGGCTCTCTCGCACTCTCTTCGGCTCTCTCACCCTCTCTTCGGCTCTCTCGCCCTCTCTTCGGCTCTGTTCAGCTGATTCACCCTCTCTTCGGCTCTCTCTCCCTCACTTCGGCTCACTCGCCCTCTCTTCGGCTCTCTCGCCCTCTCTTCGGCTCTCTCGCCCTCTCTTCGGCTCTCTCGCCCTCTCTTCGGCTCTCTTGCCCTCTTCGGCTCTCTCGCACTCTCTTCGGCTCTCTCGCCCTCTCTTGGGCTCTCTCGCCCTCTCTTCGGCTCTCTCGCCCTCTCTTCGGCTCTCTCGCGCTCTCTTCGGCTCTCTCGCCCTCTCTTCGGCTCTCTCGCCCTCTCTTCGGCTCTCTCGCCCTCTCTTCGGCTCTCTCGCCCTCTCTTCGGCTCTCTCGCCCTCTCTTCGGCTCTCTCGCCCTCTCTTCGGCTCTCTCGCCCTCTCTTCGGCTCTCTCGCCCTCTCTTCGGCTCTCACGCCCTCTCTTCGGCTCTCTCGCCCTCTCTTCGGCTCTCTCGCCCTCTCTTCGGCTCTCTCGCCCTCTCTTCGGCTCTCTCGCCCTCTCTTCGGATCTCTCGCCCTCTCTTCGGATCTCTCGCCCTCTCTTCGGCTCTCTCGCCCTCTCTTCGGATCTCTCGCCCTCTCTTCGGCTCTCTCGCCCTCTCTTTGGCTCTCTCGCACTCTCTTCGGCTCTCTCGCACTCTCTTGGGCTCTCTCGCACTCTCTTCGACTCTCTCACCCTCTCTTCGGCTCTCTCGCCCTCTCTTCGGCTCTGTTCAGCTGATTCACCCTCTCTTCGGCTCTCTCTCCCTCACTTCGGCTCACTCGCCCTCTCTTCGGCTCTCTCGCCCTCTCTTCTGCTCTCTCGCCCTCTCTTCGGCTCTCTCGCCCTCTCTTCGGCTCTCTCGCCCTCTCTTCGGCTCTCTCGCACTCTCTTCGGCTCTCCCGCCCTCTCTTCGGCTCTCTCGCCCTCTCTTTGGCTCTCTCGCCCTCTCTTCGGATCTCTCGCCCTCTCTTTCTCTCTCTTGCCCTCTCTTCGGCTCTCTCTCCCTATCTTGGGCACTCTCGCCCTCTCTTCGGCTCTTTCGCCCTCTCTTCGGCTCTCTCGCCCTCTCTTCTGCTCTCTTGCCCTCTCTTCGGCTCTCTCGCCCTCCTTTCGGCTCTCTCGCCCTCTCTTCGGCTCTCTCGCACTCTCTTCGGCTCTCCCGCCCTCTCTTCGGCTCTCTCGCCCTCTCTTTGGCTCTCTCGCCCTCTCTTCGGATCTCTCGCCCTCTCTTTATCTCTCTTGCCCTCTCTTCGGCTCTCTCTCCCTATCTTGGGCACTCTCGCCCTCTCTTCGGCTCTTTCGCCCTCTCTTCGGCTCTCTCGCCCTCTCTTCGGCTCTCTCGCCCTCTCTTCGGCTCTCTCGCCCTCTCTTCGGCTCTCTCGCCCTCTCTTCGGATCTCTCGCACTCTCTTCGGCTCTCCCGCCCTCTCTTCGGCTCTCTCGCCCTCTCTTTGGCTCTCTCGCCCTCTCTTCGGATCTCTCGCCCTCTCTTTCTCTCTCTTGCCCTCTCTTCGGCTCTCTCTCCCTATCTTGGGCACTCTCGCCCTCTCTTCGGCTCTTTCGCCCTCTCTTCGGCTCTCTCGCCCTCTCTTCGGCTCTCTCGCCCTCTCTTCGGCTCTCTCGCCCTCTCTTCGGCTCTCTCGCCCTCTCTTCGGATCTCTCGCCCTCTCTTCGGCTCTCGGGCCCTCTCTTCGGCTCTCTCGCCCTCTCTTCGGATCCCTCGCCCTCTCTTCGGCTCTCTCGCCCTCTCTTCGGCTCTCTCGCCCTCTCTTCGGCTCTCTCGCACTCTCTTTGGCTCTCTCGCACTCTCTTTGGCTCTCTTGCACTCTCTTCGGCTCTCTCGCCCTCTCTTCGGCTCTCTCGCCCTCTCTTCGGCTCTCTCGCCCTCTCTTCGGCTCTCTCGCCCTGTCTACGGCTCTCTCGCCCTCTCTTCGAATCTCTCGCCCTCTCTTTGACTCTCTCGCCCTCTCTTCGGCTCTCTCGCCCTCTCTTCGGCTCTCTCTCCCTCTCCGGCTCTCTCTCCCTGTCTTCGGCTCTCTCGCACTCTCTTCGGCTCTCTCGCGCTCTCTTCTGCTCTCTCGCCCTCTCTTCGGCTCTCTCGCCCTGTCTTCGGCTCTCTCGCCCTCGCTTTCGCTCGCTCGCGCTCGCTTTGGCTTTCTCGCCCTCTCTTTGGCTCTCTCACTGTCTCTTCAGCTCTCTCACCCGCGTGGATGCCCGTGAGTGCTTGTACGTGCTCATGAGCGTTTTGGGCCACTCGTGAGATCCCGTGAATGTTTTGTGTGTTCGTGGGTGCTCGTAAGAGCTCCTGGGCATTTGAATGAGTTCGTGGGTGCTCTTGAGCGTTCGTGGGTATTTTTGTGTGTTCGTGGTTGCACGTGAGTGCTTGTGCGTGCTCGTGAATTCTCGTGGTCACTAATGTGTGCTCGTGGGCAATAATGTGTGCCCGGCTTATTTTTGTGTGTTCGTGGGATCACTTGGGTATTTTCTGTGTTCGTGGGGGCTCGTGAGAACTCTTCGAAGATCGTGAGTGCTCAGGGGTGCTCGTGCGTACCGTTGGGCGCTCGTGAGTGCCCGAGCATACTTTGTGTCCTCCTGGGTGATTGTGAGTGCTAGTGTGTGCTCATGAGTGCAGGTAGGCGCTCTTGACTGCTCCATGGTGCTCGTCGCTGCTTGTGGGTATTTTTGTGTGGCCTTGTGTGCTCGTGGGTGCCCGTGTGTGCATTTGAGCTTAACTGGGTGCTCGTGGGTATTTTTATGTGTTCGTGAGTGCTCGTAGGCACTCGCGAGTACTCGTGAAAACTTGCGACTGCCCGAGGGTATTTTTGTGTGTTCGTGGGCAATCATGAGAGCTGGGGAGTATATCAATGAGTTCGTGGGCGCTCGAGAGTGCCCGTGGGTACCTTAAAGTGTTCGTGTGTGCTCGTGCGTGCTCGTGAGTACTCGTGGGCACTAGCGAGTGCCCAAGCTTATTTAATGTGCTCTCGGGTGTTGTTGGGTGCTTGTGAGTGCTAGTGTGTGTACGGGGATGCTCGTAGGTGCTTATGAGTGCTCGTTAGTGCTCGTAGGAGTCTTTGTTTTTGTGATTGCTCTTGGTTTTCGTGTGTGCTCGTGAGCGTTCATGGGCGCTCGTAAGCGCTCGTGGGTGATTTTAAGTGTTTTTGGTGCTCGTGAGTACACATGGGTGGTCGTGAATGAGTTTGTGCGGTCGCGGGTGCTTGTGGGTATTTTTGTATGTACGTGAGCGCTCGTAGGTGCTATGGAATGCTCGTGGGCGCTCGTGTGTGTACGTGCATGCTCGTGAGTGCTCGTCGATGTACGTGTGTACCCGTGGGCTATTTGTGTGTTCGTGAGAGATCGTGGGTATTTGTGTGTGCTTGTGAGTGCTCGTGGGTGTTCGAGCTTGCTCGCGAGCACTCGTGAGATCCCGTAGGTGCCCGTCATTTCTTGTGGGTATTTTTGTTTGGTCGTTCGTGCTCGTGGGTGCTCGTGGGTGCTCATGAAAGTTCGGTAGTACTCATTGGATTACGTGAGTTCTCGTGGGTACTCGTGAGTGCTCGTGAGTGCTCGTGAGCCTTCGTTGGCGTTCGTGAGTGATTGTGTGTATTCGTAATGGCTCGTGGATGCTCTTAAGTGCTCGTGGGCGCTCCGTGTGCTCGCGGGGGCTAGTGAGTGCCCGAAGGTATCTTTGTATTCGTGAGATCTTGCGGGTGCCTGAGACTTCTCGTGGGTGTCCTTGAGTGCTCGTAGGTTTTCGTGAGTGCCCGCGGCTTTTTGTGTATTCGTGGATGCTGATGACTGCTTGTGGGTGTTCGTGAGTGCTCGTGTTTACTCGTGAGTACTCGTTGGCGGTCGAGAGCGCTCGTGAGTTATGGTGAGTTCTCATGAGCCCTCGTGAGTGCTCGTGAGTGCTTATGTCCGTTCGTGAGTGCTCGCTATCTCTTCGGTTCTGTCGCCCTCTCTTTGCTCTCTCGTGCTCTCTTCGGCTCTCACCCTCTCCTCGGCTCTCACGCCCTCTCTTGGAATCTCGTGCCCTCTCTTTGGCTCCCTCGCCGTCTCTTCGGCTCTCTAGCCCTCTCTTCGGCCCTCTCACCCTGTCCTCGGCTCTCTCGCCCTCTGTTCGGCTTTAGGCCCTGTCTTCGGCCCTCTCGCGCTCTCTTTGGCTAGGGGGCGACGGGGCCAGGGTGAGAGAGAGACAGAGAAAAATACAAAGAGAGACCGAGAGAGAGAGACAGAGAGAGAGGGCGAGCGAAAGAGCGAGAGGGCAAGAGGGCGAGAGCACGAGAGGGCGAGAGCATGAGAGGGCAAGGGCTCGAGAGGGCGAGAGCACGAAGGCGTGAGAGAAAGAGAGAGACAGAGAGGCAGAGAGAGACGGAGAGAGGGAGACAGTGAGAGAGACGGAGTGGGCGAGAGGGAGACAGAATGAGAGAGACAGACAGAGTGGGCGAGAGGGCGAGAGAGTGAAAGAGGTCGAGGGCGAGAGGACGAGAGAGGGAGAGGGAGATAGAGGCAGTGAGTGACAGATAGAGAAAGGCGGAGACAGAGAGACAGAGAGAGCGACAGAGAGAGAGCGAGGAAGAGTGAGCAAGAGGGGAAAGAGAGCGAGAGAGAAAAATCTTTGGAAAGAAATTTTTTAAACATAAAATTTTTGGAAAAAAAATATTTTTTGAAAAAAATGTTTTTTGACGAAACAGAGACAGTGAGGGCGGGACGGCGAGCAAGAGAGCGAGAGGGCAAATGGGCGAGAGGGTGAGAGGGAGAGAGAGATAGAGACAGAGAGACAGATAGACAGACAGGGAGCAACAGAGAGAGAGCGACAGAGAGAGACAGAGAGAGAGCGAGCCAGGGAGGGCGAGCGAGAGAGAGCGAGAGAGAGCGAGAGAGAGAGAAGAAAATTTGGAAAAAAAATTTGGAAAATAAATTTTTTTTGGAAAATAAATATTTATGGAAAATTGAAATTTTTTGAAAATAAAATTTATTTGGAAAAAAAATTTTAATTAAAACTTTTGGAAAAGAAAATTCTTCTGGAAAAAATCTTTTTGACAAAAAAGAGAGGGAGGATTGGATTTGGTTTAGTTTAAGGGCGCTCAACTTCTAGGTCATCAGCGCCCTAGAAAAAAAAAGAGGGAGACAGACGTACAGAGGGCGAGGGGGAGAAGGGACGAGGGACCGAGGGGGCGAGGGGGCGAGAGCGCGAGAATGAGACAGAGAGAGACAGAGACTGAGAGAGACACAGAGAGAGCGACCGAGAGAGCGAGAGAGAGCGAGAGAGAAAAAAATTTGGAAAAAAATATTTTTTGGAAGTAAATTTTTTTTTTAAAAAAATGTTTGTGGAAAATAAAAATTTATTGGTAAAAGCCATTTTAGAAAATATAATTTTTTTGGAAAAAACTTTTTTTGAAAATAAAATTTTTTGAAAATAAATTTCTTTTGGACAGGTCGAGAAGGCGAGAGGGTGAGATTGCGTGAATGAGAGAGAGGGAAGCAGAGGCAGACAGAGAGAGACACAGAGACAGACAGAGAGAGACAGAGAGAGGGCGAGCGTGAGAGCCAGAGGTCTAGAGGGCGGGAGGGCAAGAGAGAGAAAGAGCGAGGCAGAGACAGAGATCAGAGAGACAGAGACATACTCACAGAGAGAGCGACAGAGAGAGCGAGCGAGGGAGAGAGAGAGAGAGAGCGAGACAAAAAAAAATTGGAAAAAAATTTTTTTGGAAAATAAAATTTTTTTGGAAAATGTTTTTTGGAAAATGAAAATTTTGGTAAAAAAAATTTTTGGACAAAAACTGTTTTTGAAATTAAAAATTTTTTGGAACTTTTTTTAATATAAAATTTTTGGAAAGGAAAATTCTTTTGGAACAAAATTATTTTTCGAAAAAAAATTTTTTAACGAAAGAGAGAGAGAGAGCGAGAAGGCGAGAGGCGTGGGGGTGACGGGGCGAGAGGGCGAGAGAGAGTCAGAGAGATAGACCGACAGAGTGCGAGGCAGAGAGAGACAGAGAGAAACAGAGATTGAGACAGAGAAAGACAGACAGAGAGAGACAGAGAGACAGGGAGAGAGACAGAGAGAGACAGCGATAGGGAGACAGAAAGAGACAGAGAGAGGGCGAGAGGGCAAGCGAGAGAGCGAGAGAGAGGGCGAGGGGGCAAGAGGGCGAGAGGGGGAGAGAGAGAGTGGGAGAGGGAGATAGAGACAGAGACAGAGATAGGGACATAGAGAAACAGAGAGAGACAGAGAGCGAGCGAGGGAGAGCGAGAAAGATGGAGAGGAAAATTTTTTTTGGAAAATAAATTTTTTGTGAAAAAAGTCTTTTGGGAAAATATTAATTTTTGGAAAATAAAAAATATTTTTGGAAAAACAATTTTTTTAATTAAAATATTTTTTCAGTTTTTTTGAAAACAAAAAATTTTGGAAAATAAAATTCTTTTTAAAAAAATTTTTTGGCGAATGAGAGAGACAGAGGGCGAGAAGCCGAGAGGTCGAGGGGGCGAGGGGGTGATGGGGCGATGGGGCCAGGGGGCGAGAGTGCGAGAGAGAGTCAGAGATTCAGAGAGAGACAGAGAGACACAGAGAGACAAAGAGTGACACAGAGAGAGACAGAGAGATACAGAGAGAGGCAGAGGGACAGAGGGAGACAGAGAGACAGAGAGAGATAGAAAGAGGGAGACAGAGAGAGAGACAGATAGCGAGAGACGGCGAAAGGGCAAGAGGTCGAGAGCATGAGAGGGCGAGTGAGAGAGGGAGAGGGAGATAGAGGCCAAGAGAGACAAATAGAGAAAGGGGGAGACAGACAGAGAGAGCGAGTGAGAGTTAGCGAGTGAGAGAGCGAGAGCGAGTGAGAGGGACAGCGAGAGAGAGCGAGAGTGAAAAAAACTATGGAAAATTTTTTTGGAAAATAAAAATTATTGAAAAATAAAAATTATTGAAAATAAAATTTCTTTTGGAAAACAAAATTTTTTGACGAAAAAGAGAGAGAGGCAGATCGAGAGAGGGTGAGAGGGCGAGAGAGACAGAGTGAGAGACAGAGACAGAGATAGAGAAGGACAGAGACACAGAGAGAGGCAGAGAGAGACAGAGAGAGGCAGAGACAGAGACAGAGAAAGGGGCACAGAGAGACAGAGTGACAGATAGAGACAGAGACAGAGAGAGACAGAGTGAGAGAGAAAGACAGACAGAGAGAGGTCATGAGGGCGAGCGAGAGGGCGAGAGGGCGAGACCACGAGAGGGCAAGAGAGAGAGAGAGAGATAGCGAGAGACTGAGGGAGAAACAGAGAGAGACAGAGCGAGTGAAATGTTTTTGAAAATAAAATTTTTTGGAAAATAAAATTCTTTTGGAAAAAAATATTTGGAAAAAAAATTAATGACGAGAGAGAGAGACAGAGACAGAGGGCGAGTGGGCGACGGGGCCAGGAGGCGAGAGGGCGAGAGAGACAGAGAGAGACAGAGAGACAGACAGAAAGAGACAGAGAGACAAAGAGAGACAGAGAGGGACAGGAAGAGAGACAGAGAGAGAGAAGGCGAGAGCACGGGAGGGCGAGAGAAAGAGAGAGACAGAGAGAGAAAGAGAGTGGCAGAGAGAGACAGAGAAAGACAGAGAAAGACAGAGAGAGACAGAGACATTTGTCTCGTTCGCTCTCTCGCCCTCTCTTCGGTTCTCTCTCCCACTCTTCGGCTGTCTCTTGGGTGCTCTTGAGTGTTCGTGGGTTCTCATGGATGATCGTGTGTTCTTGAGTGTTCGTGGGTGCTCGTGAGTGCTTGTTGCAGCTCTTGAGTGCTCGTGTGCTTTTGGTGCTCGTGCGCGCTCGTGGCTACTCGTGTGTGCTCGTGAGCGCTCGTAAATTATTGTGGGTATTTTTCTGTGTTCGTGGGTGCTAGTGAGTGCTCTTGTGTTCGTGATTGCTCGTTGGTGCTCATGGTAGCTCGTGGGTGCGTTTTGATGCTCGTGAGTGCTCGTGGATGCTCCTGAGTGCTCGTGGTTATTTTTGTGTTCGTGGATGCTCTTGGGTGTTCATGGTTTCTCGTGGAGTTTGTGGGAGCTCGTGGGTGCTCGTGGGTATTTTTGTGTGTTCGTGGGTTCGGAAAATTTTCCATGTAAAGGGTAGTTCGAAATCTTCGTGTCACATCCTTGAAGGACGTTAAACTTAAATACCAACTTTGGTTTTCAACCGATTTTTCGTTTTTGAGTTATGCTGTCCACAGACTGACACACAAACACACGGACCTTTTTGTAAAAATGCTTTTTTTTGGATTCAGGGGGCCTCAAGAAATACATTTCCGGTGAAATCTCGACATCGAATTTTTGGGTGGAATACAATACTTCCCTTACCAGTAGAGGAAGTAAAAATGAACAACGATGTTCCATTTTACGAAGGCTTTAAGTTTTCCGAAACTCACACACATAAGAAGGAATATCTCTGAAATGGTTCAACCTACATGAAAATTTATTGAGACATAAATTGTGTATTTTAGCAACATCTACATTTTTTGTACAGTATTATTTGGCCTATGTCTAACGGTTTACCAGTTATGCAAAAGTCGTCCAGAGTAAATACGACTACAGCGGCTATAGCCGAAAAATTCAAGATATACATTTCATTTGTCATAAAAATATTCAAACATCAAAATCGTTAGCCATTTTCAAGAAAATAAATTTTCGAAAAATTTTCCATGTAAAGGGTAGTGTGGGGTGGTGCTATTTTCTTCAAAATCTTCGTGTCACATCCTTGAAAGACATTAAACTTAAATACCAACTTTTGTTGTTAACGGACTTTTCGTTGTTGAGTTATGTTGTCCACAGACTGACACAGACACACACACGGACGTGTTCCTAAAAATGCTTTTTTTTTTTTTTTTTTTTTTTTAACATATTTGCGGTGAAATCTCGACATCGAATTTTTGGGTGGAATATAATACTTCCCCTACTTACCAGTAGAGAGAGCAAAAATTTCGGGGATGAATCGCCAAACCACGACAGACGCCTGGTGTTTCAGCTAGTAGATTATAAATAGAAATGCAAAGGAGCGTTGTCGCAGAGTTGTCATTCATAAATGTAGCTACGTGTTCAACGCTAATGAACGTTTCTACTTATTTTGGACTGGAGCAATACTCATACTTGTTCAGTGCTCGGCAGTTTACCTGGTCCTAGAGAAATGTCCATATACTGGGACTCGGTTGCTAGGGGGTGTTAAAAATGCATTGGAATCAACACCTGCATACCTGCCGACACCCCCAACCAAAACGTCGGAATTGAATTCTCAGGCTGACAGTTTGACATGACATTCCTACACAGCGGGAGGCAGTATTTGAATAATGCCGTGGGTGGAAGGAAAACCCGGTACACTGGGACACCCGTAAACAACTGGTGCGATGTGGACCGGGAAAGATTCCTAGCAATGTATGTTGCTGGCGCTCAAACTTGATAATATCACACGTGGGTGGATATTGTTCCTTTCGCCACCGCCTACCTAAGTCAGAGGAAATGTTGCACTTCATCCAAAAACTCAATGTCGACGTTTTATAGGAATACAGCTTTTGAGCTTGCACAATCCACTCAAAAATTATAGATAGCCATAGGCATCTTCCCCTAATCTACCTTATGGCTGTATACAATCCAAATAATAATGATTGTGATGATATTAACTCTTTCCGAAACATGCGCTGGTGCTCTTCGACTATGCTTTGATGTAACCGATCTTTATATGAACTGCGTTTATCGACGTTTATCGACTTACTTTTTAATCAATCGGTAAAAAGGAAAAAAGACATAGATCCGATCTTTCTTTGGCAACACTGCAGATAGACATGCACAGCTTTAGTTCTGTTTCAGCTTATGTAAGTATTTACATAACTGGGAACTTTCTCATATGTTTGTCATTATTTAAAGAACCGCATGAAGAACTCGAAGAAAGTTTTCTGTCACGTAATAACTTCCTTGTTCTGTTTTACCTTTGTTTACATAATTAGATACTACAAGAAACTAAATTTCCACAGCACCAGAAAAAAAGCAGAAGGAAGGAAAATTTAGTACACATAATTTTATTGATGGGTTCGCATTGAAAATATAACTTAGTATTGGCTTTAAATTAACAGTGATGTATGCAAACACAGCTGAATAATACTATATTGTATTACTGTGGGAGGAGTATATGTTTTGATAAAGTGAGCCATGAGACACATTGTTGTGTTTAAGTACACATAATAATCATATCGGCGGCCATTTCTTTGCAGCAATATATTGTCATATCGGCATTAATTTTAATTCGTGTAGTGTTGTCATTCACTTTCTTTCGGTTTCTATACATTAGATCTCGCTCTCTCTCACACACACACTCACTCATACGACTGTGGAGAGGATAGCGAATAACCTTGGCTAGAGAAAAGCTCCCACCCTCTCCTCAGCCGGGAATTGAACCGGAGAACCCTCGCACAAGTAGGTGCTCTATCGATTGAGCTGCGGGGCCGACCTGTCAGAGATATGTTAAAACACTAAACAACTAAACTGCAGTGCAACTACCTATAGAAAACACATTGCATTCGACATGAAAACTTGACCTCAAGAATTCAGCCAAAATACATGTTTTAAAGCATTTTAGGACTCTGTGTGTGTGTGTGTGTGTGTGTGTGTGTGTGTGTGTGTGTGTGTGTGTGTGTGTGTGTGTGTGTTTGCGTGTGTGTGCGAAATTAGGTAACTCAATAAGCATCTACTGAGATGCCATGTGAAGATTTTCAACAAAACTTTCATCCAAAACTGCGCCTTAATCATAACATATTACGCTCCCTTTGACATGAATAATGATTTTAGCTATTTTATTATTTCTGCGGCTTATGTAATTTCAGTGGTTTATTTCATTTCTCCTATATTTATATTTTCTATCATTTAATATTTATGTGGAATAACGTTTTTGTTCAAAAAAGTATAAGGCTGCCAATATACCTAACAGGTTAACTCTACCGTGAATTAATATAAATTGTATTGTGAACAGATAATGCGAGCGCCATAAGAACTTAGTTAAATAAAACGGCATAATGTAAGGGGCAAGCTACTCAAACCAAGTTAAAGTATTAAACATGTGCGAATACAAAGCATGATTGGCATGTGATTGGACTTGAAACCAAAGTTGTTCACAGTAGAGCACTGGAACATCTTTTACGCACTAGTGCGATAATCTGAAGGTTTTAGTTCGTGTGCACTATGTTAAAAGTGCTACATTTAGGCCGTGCTGTCTAAAAATAGATTACCCAAGCTGTGCCCTGTCTTCAATAAGCGAAGTGCATTAACTCGATGGAATCGAATCCGATCACTATTCGTAGGTGATTAAATATCCGCATGACCATAGAGTGCATGCGTCCGTCCCATAGTTTGCATTTAGATTCAATTAGCCGCCATACATTTGCCTGACATTTAAATTGCCAGGGCTAAGTATATGTTCGTGATTAACCCCAACAGTGTTCGATACTCCAATATGCTGGTCATCTTCCTGGAGATGACATTACCTCACTCCGAATGTATTCTGTGCGAGTCCACATAGCATCTCTTCAATCCCATATACTCGTATTACTTTCTCTTGTAAGTAGAGGAAGTATTGCATTTCATCAAAAGTTGGATGTTGGTATTTCACAGAAAATACATTTAATTCCTTAAACAATTGAAAAACAAAAAAGAGGTGGTCTAAGACAGTTCCAACTGCAGGAAGACATGAATCTGCAGTTGTAAGGGGAATGATCAAACTGTCCCATTTAAATGTATTAAAACGTTCCTGAGTTTTGGCGGGACTGACAGGTCGAGCGTTATCATGCATTGGCTATAAGCATACCACAATGGTTATTTTGAATATCTCGCCTATGTTTTTTTAATACATCTAGTGCGGCCGTCGTTAGGTAAGGTTATGGTAAGCGATCGCGTAGTAGTTTGAGTTTCCGCTATTAAGGCTGCACTGCGATGTAAAGTAGCATCACGGTTTCCACCACTTCCCGCTCTACCTGACAACGGAGGTTAGTTTCCGAATAGCCCTCATTTATTGGTTTCCAAATATGAACCTTATTGTACTATAACATTGTATGTTGGCGTTTAAATTATGCTTCACGACACATGGCGGACCGGCGAGTGAGCAAGGCGTTCAAGGTCAGGCTGCCTCGCGCAACTGTTCATGTGCATGTGACTAACAACAATGGACGCGGCTACACAAAAGGGGTTTTCTCCGGAGCCTTCTAGGAAAACCTAGCCAGCGGCACGAATGTGGATTTCGAGAAAGCTCCGGGTGACGTCATCCGTACTATATAGGGGTGCCAGGAACAGTAGTGAGTGAATTTTATAGTTACATACATGAGTTAGTCAGTGTCAGAGAGAACGAGACAGCTGTGTGTGTGTCGTCGATCATCTTAAAGAAGATCTTAACGGGCGTCGAGTGACTGAATCAGCGTAGTGAGTGTATGAGAGACAGAGAAAGTGAAGAAAGCCACTGAAAGGACTGAGCAAGGTTATGGTAGTAAAAGATGTGAGTTGTGATAGCGTGAGAGACCGTAGACTGTGTTAACGACGAGAAGAAAGCTTGTGTATTTGTGATAACATTTTAGCAGACAGTAAAGTGATGGGAAAGTAACTGGACTGTATATTGTCACTTTGTCACAATACGTTTCTAATAGAGCCAAGTTTTGCTTTGTCCATATTAAAAATCTTCATGTCCACCAAACGTGTATGTTATATGCTCTCCTGAAAAGATTTCCGTGACACATGTCGCTGATAATGAATACACCACTGCAATATTCCTCACCGTGCTTAGTAAATGTGAATCAGATGATTTATTTTCATTGGACGACATGCCTGAGTCCCACATAACCACAATTTGAACATCTAAATGACGCCGGGCCTTGATCATAAACAATAATTACTTCCATTTACCGGAACTTCGTACTAATCCGGAAACTAATCGTCTGCATGCAGGTTCCACAATCACATTAGCGCAATCACGTATCGAAGGAAAATGGCAACACTGCGGCGTTCGGAGCGTTTTGTCACGAAATGCACCAAAACAAGGCAAACACGGCAAGTAAATATACATTTTGTCGATGTACCTATGTCGTTAATATATCTGAGTGTTTGAAATGTATTAAGCTGAAAGTTGAAAAAACACCAACAGTTCTGTTTCTTTTCTCTAAGGTATGCAGATTTTATTACCTTTTATGTCCGTGTTTTAAGCTAGCAATAACATACACTTAAGTAGCATATTCATGCGCTGCGTTTATAAACATAAATTTCTACCTAGTTTTAAAATCTTTACTCCGGCTTACAGCAGATAAGACTGGGTAGACTTTTGTTGAATATAACATAATTTAATAATTGTATCCAGCAATGAATAAAACAATTATGTACATAAAACTTGTGAAGAATTCTTCTGTCTCCCTCTAATTTCTCGTTGTTTTCCCGCCCCTGTCTCTTCCCTCTCCGTACACTTTCATATTTGTACTTTCTCCATTACTAGGTAGAGGAAGTATTGTATTCCACCCAAAAATTCCATGTCGAGATTTCACCGGAAATATGTCTTGAGGCCCCCCTGAATCAAAAAAAAAAAAAAAAAGCATTTTTTGCAAAAAGGTCCATGTGTGTGTCAGTCAGTCTGTAGACAGCGTAACTCAAAAAGGAAAAGTCGCTTAAAAACTAAAGTTGGTATTTAAGTTTAATGTATTTGAAGGAAAGATTTTGAAGAAAATTTCTCCACCCTAAACTACCATTTACATGGAAAATTTTTCGAAAATGTTGATTTTCTTGAAAATATTTAACGATTTTGATTAAAATGCTATATGTTTTAGATATTTTTATGACAAATGAAATGTATATCTTGAATTTTATAGCTATAACCCATGAAGTACTATTTGCCTTGGACGACTTTTGCATAAGTGATAAACCATAAGATAGACCAAATCTTACTATACAAAAATGTAAATCTACATACACAATTTATGTCTAAATAAATTTTTGTGTAGAGTGAACCATTTCGGAGATATGCCTTGTTACTTGTGTGAGTTTTGGAGAACTTGTACTTCTGTCTAATGGAACATCGTTAAACCGTGGAAAAAGGAGGGACTTTGAAAGCTTCATAAGATTTGACTATCGCTCAAAGCCTGATTCCCATATTCCCCTTGCACTTACAAGGAAATAAGCAATAAGATAATTTCTACAAATGTTTATCTCAACTAAACACAAAGAAGATATAGGAATAAGAGTTTTTAGGAATTATTAGTACAAGAGATGAAAGTTATGTGAGTGCAATACATGAGATTTTTTCCTTACATCTTCAAAGTTGCAGCTTTTGGGCTTTCTGACCTGATACGAAGATCTGGAAATGGTAGAGACCCCGTTGCGCTGCACCTGCCGTTGTCATATCTGGCCCCCTTATTCTCACGCCTCCTTCTTTCCTCCCGGAGGTTAAATACTAAGCCTATAGTCTTGGCTGTGGCCTCAAAATTCTTCTCCACTCCTAAACCATAACATATGTTATATATTAGTGTACGCCCAGAGTCTTTTGAAATAGTGGAAGGTTATATCTGAAAAGACTCTGAACAAAGTACACAAGGTTCATAACTAGGGCTAGGATTTTTATGTAATATCAACATGCAGAATATGTACATATTTACGTAAAAATATTACACGAACTATCTACTATTACATAGTAATATGTAATATTAACTTAATTTTTATATAAATTTTTATCAAAGGTTATATTACTTGATTCCTCATTTTATTATCAACAACAGGGTTTGAACCATTTAGGCTTATTCTGGTCTCTTACAAGAGACAGTATGAGCTATTCCAGGATGCTTTTAAATAAAATAATCCTACGTTATGTATTGCTAAAATAGTGGGAGGATATTTTACCATCCTTGATGCTGTCATTTGGTTTAGCCATTCAAAAAAGTGGATTCAGAAACATAGTAAATTTATAGGTAATAAAGGACTTAAGTTACTTTTAGTCCAACTCTAGGAGTACAGCTAGTGCGCTTGGCTCATATTATATTTGAGGCCAAACTTGGATAAAACTTGCATTCTTCTAACACTAGTTATCTACTGAACAATAAATAGTAACAGTTCTCATATGTAATGTTTCTACTTTGTCTTCCCCATGGGGTAATGCTGTGTTAATAGTGAACAGGTATTTCTGCGAAAGTTTACAATATAAAAGTTAGTGAAAGACAATTTTAAGAAACTCAGCCGAAGGAACAGAATGCGATAGAAACTAATATTATCGACAAGGATGTGTTTATAAGAAGTGTAGTGAGGATGCTGATGAAGTCACAAGTAAAGCCGATTGTTTTAATCAGGGAGCTGGTGCATGGGAACATTCTCCCTCCCCCTCTGCGATGCCTGACCGATGATGCACAGCCACTGTCCCGCGGTCAGAGCGAAACACGGCCCCCAATTTTCTACTCCAGTTGAACCCATTCATTTTACAGGATTTGCCATCCCAACTAACGGGCGGGTGGGTCTAAGCTCTCCGCTTGCTTCTTTGTAGTGCGGCGTGCCCGCAAAACCCAAAGTTACAGCGAAAACCACAAGGTGGTTCCGGATAACTCGCCCCCTACCACCATTAATTAATTAATTCCAAAAAAAATATATCTACATGTTGCTCGAGATTCTGAGAAAAGGCGTAAACGGCCTTTGGGCACTCAATTTCCAACAAAAATAATAACAAGGGATGATTTGTGATTTTCAAAGGGATTTAATGCTTATAGACTATTATAACCACTGCAGACAATATACATAATATATCTCATTTAATGCCAATAGCGAAATATTCTATAGAAATCATTTGGCTACACCTCACGGCAAAAAATCTAACCACACTAGAAATGATTAAAGTAGTCTACATACATAAAAAGGCGATTGGAGTATTAAAGACTTCGAGGTCCAGGTTCGTATATCTCCTAGCAAGAAAACCCCATCTCATTGAAGACATCAGACTACAGATGCTCTTACGTAACACCAAAGCATGAGAAACAGTCGAAGCTACAATTACCAAAAAGAGAGAAGAAAGACATCCATAATTCTATGCTACATGATTGACCGATCCTGGGCAGCAGCGAACTTTGAGATGAGGCATAAGTATGGCGATCATCATATCATCTGTAAGAACTAACCACCCCTGCCAGGAGCCAAATGCCACGTGCGAGTGCAAATTGTGTAATAAAAAATGTGGCCAATACCATCTGGAACTTCGTACAAAAAGAACAATGTCAATAATTGAGTATGCTAACATGTAATTTTGATCCTTATATGGCCAATTGGCTGCAGCGCTTGTATGATAGGTATAACTCGTATGAAAAACGGAACCTTTCATTTTTCTTGCCTTTCCAAAATACACAGTCTCAATGGAAGTGGATCTTACGAATTACCTATGTGGAAAAAGTAGGGTTGCCAATTACTTATGCATAGTGTTGGGGTATGAGTGCCCAGATTTCGCGTCTTGTAGATTAAACTATTATGCTAAAAATGCCCAAAAACAAATTCATGTATCGTGAGAACAGATAATTGAGCATCACTGGATACATTATTTGCTTAGTCTGGCAACAAGTAGGTATGACTGAAGAAGCCAATGTTTTGAAATAGGTAAATGCTCCGTTTAAGGGGAAGTATGGGGTGAAGAAATCTTCATGTCGCATCTTTGGAATTTTGAAAGAAGCTCAACAAGCACCAGGCATTCTAATTAATTATTTATTAAGACTTTACGTTTCTGTGTTACACGCACAAACATAACCGCACTTTTTATATCTTTATTAATTTATTTTTATTCAGGGAATCTTAAAGCTTGTATTTCCGGTAAAATATCGATATAGAATATTGACTTTATATGAAAAATAAAAGTAATCTTGAAACTTCTCTGAATGATCTCTGAAGTTCCTTTATGCGGATCGACAATTTGTTATAAAAGACAATGCAAATGTAACAAGAATTATTCATATCAATTCATTTGGAAGATGAGGTTCCGTCATACGACACTCTTCTATTTGTAATCCGTATAATACTTAATAGAGGGCACTGACTGTTTATTCGCCTTACTCTAACATTTATTTTAGTTATAATTATTATGCGATGGACAATTAAGAAGTGATAGTGCAATATTCACTTTTGTATTTATTTTTTACTTGTACAAATTAAGAAAAGTATTGTCAAGTAAGGCAGTAATTGAGGTTTACTCGGGATCTTTCGAATGCTAGGCTCGGATGCAGCCGTCTGAATAATTAAGTCATTTCCAATTGCTGAATTAAGGAAGTAGGTGACTATCATTCGTATTTAGTAGAAGTATTTGATCTACATGAGTTATGTTATTGTTAACTTTGTTTAGTTACATGATAGAGCATCGTTTCCTGAACATTTTGGGCGGCGCCGTGGCCGAGCGGTTAGCGCGCTCGCCTACCACCTAGGCGGCCCGGGTTCGATCCCAGGGACCCGCATGTGGTATTCGTGGTGGACGAAGCGGCGTCAGGGCGGGTTTTCTCCGGGTACTTCGGTTTCCCCCGCCATCTCATTCCACCGGTGCTCCATCTTCATGTATCATCAGTGTCACCGCCTGCGGTGCCGTAGTAGTAAAAGCGGGCGTTAAACACTACAACAACAACTGAACATTTTGATATGTGTTTTATATGTGTTAAATTATTATTATTATTATTATTATTATTATTATTATTATTATTATTATTATTATTATTATTATTATTATTATTATTATTATTATTATTATTATTATTATTATTATTATTATTATTATTATTATTATTATTATTATTATTATTATTATTATTATTATTATTATTATTATTATTATTATTATCATCGCCTGTAAATGCCTACACTTATTCCATTTGAAAAGTCACGCTCACTAAAACTCAAAATCGGCTTCCTTTCGCGCAGTAGACTTCTTCTGTACATGCTTTCTTCTTGGAAGAAGCTTTCTTCTTTGTGTTAGCAGCATTGAAAAAGTTTTCGATTTTAATGTGGAACCAAAGAAAACCTGTTATTGACATCTTACCCAAGATAAGTGAAGCTTAGTCTTAATTATATGTGTTGACTTATTGTTTACAAAGATCTGTACAAGTAGTTCGTGCATAAAAATTACATCAGAAATTGTTCAGTTACAAAACTACTATGAAATGAGAATTACAAATAATGGCAATAGTCTAAAAGAAATGCAGAAAGCTGTATGGGCTTCTTTTACTTTCTCTACTACGTAAAGTAGATGAATTATTGTATTACACACAAAAATTCAATGTCGAGATTCCACCGGAAATACCAGGTGAGTCAGCTAACAGCCAGGTCAGATTAGGGTAACTACCCAAATATATTAAAAAGCGATGTGATAACAATTAGTACTAATATAGATAGTTACCGTAATCTGACCTGGCTGTTAGCCCGAGAAACTATCATCAATACTATATCATTATAAAAAAGCCTGATACTTCCACTCACACGACTTTTCTACTCAAAAGAACAGACTACCGTTTTTCACTATATCAAAAAGTCCTAAAAGTTTCCACTTAAATGTTGGTCTGGGATTGGGGGATTTTCTTAAAAAGTTTTGAGTCGCGTCCTTGGAAGATATTGAACTTAAATACCCAGTTTGGTATTTAACCAAAGTTTCGTTTTTACATCTACTGCGTATAGTAAGTAGAGGAAGTATTCCCCCCAAAATTTAATTTATGCTTTTCATACACATACATGCACATGGGAATTTTTTTAAAGATAGTCTTTAGTTTCAGAGGGCCCGCAGAACATGGTGAAATCTTGATGTTGAATTTTTAGGTGGAATGCAATATATCTCCTATTTACTATACATATGTAGTAGAGAATGTAATAACAACATCTGACATAGTATGATGCAAAATATTGTACTGACCACAATTGAAAGTGCTTAATTTCGAAATCCTGATCCCAGTTCAGCTCATCCATAAAAATCTCACTTTTCAATGCTGGTTATGTTTTGCTGAATATTGTGAATCCATTTCTGGTTTGCAGTTTCAGACAGTCGAGGTTTTCAGGACCTTCCTCTTGACATTTAGTACTTTTTACGTCCAGAATAATTACTAACTCATTTTTCCCTTTCTTGACACATTAGCATGCTACCTCTTTGAGTTTAAAAGAATCATTCGTGCAAGAATATAAGTCTTTTAAATATTGAATTAATTATGAGCGCTTATAATGCTGTTAATTAAAAAACTTCGGAGGTAGGCTACAATGCTTTTAGAAAATGATAAGTCATTCAAGGGAAAGAAGGAATACAACTGGTAAATGCTTTAAACAGCCAAATACATAAATATAAAGATAAGTAAACTTTGGAGCGCATTTAAATGATGGACTCAATACGTATGAGAAACAAAACTGTCAGGAAAATACTGTATGTGTGCATATCCTGTTAACATTCAACTGAGAACATGTCAGACAAGTGTTATAAAGATCGCGAGATGCGATTAGAAAGTCATAAAAGTAAATCTAAAACGTTTCGCAAACAGCGAAAAAGTAACAAATTTAAAGACCAATAAGAATTTCTGTAGGAATGAAATATATTAAAAAAATAGTATACTAACAAAGGATGAAACCCAAAGAAAGTAATACCTATTTTACCAACATTGGTCATAATTTTGATTCCAATGTTAGATAATTTATTTGCTGTAATGTCTTATTTGCACCCTACTCTGGACGATTCAGTAGTAAATTTGGCAAAATCCTAAAAAAATAAAACATTGCCAGGCAGTGATAATTGATTGGAAAGTATAATATATAATTAATGGTATTGATATATCGTTTGTACATATTCACAATTTTTTGTTTTGTATAATATGCTTACAAAACAGTGTCAATTGTTTCTATACACCCAGTGGCAGCACCAATATAAATAATTGCAAACCAATATTTTCAACCTGCTGTATATCTTTTGAAAAATATATAAAACGCCAATTATTTAGATACTTGGAAGGATGAAGTGTATTAAATTCCAATCAATTTGATTTTTTAATAACTACAAAACTAATTATACAATTTTCATATCACTAAACAGCTGTTTTTCCCTACATTTACATGCTGTCTTTGATATTTAAGGTCATATCGATGGCTTTTCCTTTAAGACGATCATCGGTGATGTTTACTCGTTTTACTACTTGGTATCTTCGGATTTGCTTATGTTCTGTTTTCTTTATAAAAATGAATTTAAAAGCACACTTCTACTCTCAGGATGGGAAATAATTGTGGCTTACGAAAAATTTCCATGCTCCAGCGGGGAATCGAACCCAAGACCTCGGAATTTGGAATTCAAGGAGTTCTTTTGTGAAGTTCTTTGGTAATATTTGAAGCAAATACTTAAGAACTTTTTGAACAACAACAAACATTCACTACAATTAACATTGGCATTTTAATAATAAAATGAATAGGATAAGAATCAGTTGGAATGTCCAAAAGCTACATAAACCTTATATGAGAGCTAGAACACAAACTGAAATTGACAATAAATTTACTGATGTTCTATAATATGATATATCATTTTATTTCTCGTTCACAACTTAAATTCAACAGAAAAAAGCAATAAGTCATTTTAATTATGTCTTATTGGTTTTATCATGTAGATACTAATTTAATTTATGGTAACAATAGTAATAGTAATAATAATAATAATAATAATAATAATAATAATAATAATAATAATAATAATAATAATAATAATAATAATAATAATAATAATAATAATAATAATAATAATAATAATAATAATAATAATAATAATAATAATAATAATAATAATAATAATAATAATAATAATAATAATAATAATAATAATAATAATAATAATAATAATAATAATAATAATAATAATAATAATAATAATAATAATAATAATAATAATAATAATAATAATAATAATAATGATGATGATAATGATAACAACAAAAACAACAATTTTCACACATTCCTGTTTCAGAAAAGGACAATTGAAGACTAAAGTGAAATATTGACGTCATGATTTATGTTTTTCTGCCGATCGTGTATTTTCATTATCGGAAGGTTTAGCGGAGTCCCTCACTTTTACAGTGATGTCACATTTCCGTTACACCCGTTTCTGTGTATTTGAAGACACTTGCGGTTATAACTCAAACGCGGTTGTCTTGTCATAGGATGAGCGTGCTTCTGGCATTGATGCATTCCCTCCGTTCTCTGGCACCCCCCCCCCCCCCCCCCACGTCCCCGATACGCCTCATCCATCCGAATTTATCAACCCCTTTCCATTGCCTCAGCTTCTCTGCAAATATTGTATGCATGGCAGGATTGTAGTTTTTCATCCATCTGAACCAGCAGAAAAAGAGATTTCCTGGCATGAATTACTTACCAGCCGCTTATGTTTTGAAGAAGAGATTGAAAATACAACATTTAATAGCTTCTTTGACGTTGCAAACACCGCAAGTCTGTATCAAGGATTTACGAGTTCTTTGCCTTCATTTACTGGATTACAGTCGTTCAATTTAATAATTAAGAAATAAAGCTGCAATAAGATTTGAAACGCTGAGGAGAAAAGCTGAATGAGAAACGTGCACACAGAAGAATGATTAGACGGCAGTTGGAACAACTGGTAATGTGATCAGCAAGGAGTTTCTACTAATTAAACTGAAGTAGCCAAACTCAAAATATAAAATGATTCTTTTATTGGATTTTATTTGAAGCTAACCAAAATCATGTAGATATCACAATCTGTTGTCATAAGTGTCACTTTCTTACGCTTTTTAAACTCCATATGTTCAGCGATCTTTTATCTCTAGAATCGGTGAAGAAATTCGGTAAACATTTTGTTTCACGATGTTTATTAGCTGGAGAATATAATATCCATAGTTCTGTGGGTTTTACACTGTGCTTAGAGTAGCCTCCATGAACGACGGCGCATGTAGGGGAAAGAGGGGAAGTGCTGCGTTGCGATGTTTCTTGAGGGGCAAAAGAGGGAAGGGCGAAGTGCTCGTGGCAGTTGGCACGAAGTAAAATAACACATTCCTTTGTGAAACGTCATTGGCAGCACTTTTTCCCATTGCTTCCATCTTGCTCAGGAAGTATTTGTACATATTATACACTATTTCCCTGGCTTGACTGTGAATAACGCAACATTTTGTGTTCTACCATCTTCGGAACTGTTAATGAACTTACTATTACACAAAGGACTGGACTTATTGCTCGGAATTACTTAATTTCATTGTAAAACTGTAGAAATATTCTCACACACGCGCTCTGAAGGAGACTACGTCTGATTGGCTAGAAAACACGTGACTGTGACGTCATTGGATATTTGTCTACTGCGCAACCGCCTTCGTTCCTAACGGCAACTCTAATTTTAGGCAACGACCATTAGCTGTAGATAAGGTGCATGTATTTGTGTTTATCTGCAAACCCAAAAACGAAAAATGTGTTCATACCAAATTTTGTATTTAAGTTCAACATCTTTCAAGGATGTGGCACGGAATTTTTCAATGAAATCCACACCTCAGACTACACTTCAAATGGAATATTTTTCGAAAATTTTGATTTTATCAGAAGTCCAACGATCTTGATTAAGATACCTTATGTTTAAGATATTTTAGGACAAATGAAATCTATTTTTTGAATTTTCTGATGATGTCCCCTTCCTATTGGACGTCTTTTACATAACTGGTAAGCCATAGGAGGCAGACAAAATTTTAGTAATAAAAATGTACGTTAAAGCACACAATTTATGTCAAATGCATTTTTAGGAGTGAACGATTTCGGAGATATTTCTCGTCATTTGTCAGAGTTTTCCAATATTTTCTCAAATGGGAAGTTATTGATTCATTTATCCTTAGGCTGGTTATCTGGGTTGACATGAAGCAGATACAGCAATAAGTGTTTATAAGAATAGTTTGCACAAGAGTGGAAAAAGTCATATGAGAGCAGCACATCAGGTCTTTTCCACATACAAAACTTCTGATATTTCATCACCAAGTTATTCTTCAAAACAACAAAATAAGTCTTATAAATAGTTATTAAGGAAGTGTTATGTTATTCCCAATATGATCTATACTACGTAACAACATTACCTCTATGATTAAATTAAATTTAGTAAATTTATAACAGATTTTATATATTTTAATGCTGCAATAGTATTCAAGTTTGTATACTATAACACGTGAATTAATAACTAATAACAGGATGAAAAATACACACATATAATTATATCGTAATATTTGCATCAAAAGTTTAAAAGAATGTCTACAAAGTATCGCAATACCTGTAGTTGCCTGATAGAGGTGTTGGCATTCAAACTACAGGTGAGGATTTCACTACAGGTGTGAAAGCAAATGTCATGAAAAGTGACATTATTAATACACGTAGATATACGCTTCTGTTTCATTTTGTTTTGATAACTTCATTGAAATGGGAGTAAACTTTAGATTTAGTAGACGAGGTAGAAGGTTAGAATAGATCGAACATGAGCGGATCTTTAACGTGGAATATAGCAGACTTTGAGAGCGAGGAGAAAACGATCATTGCTATTCCTGAAGCGAGTGGAAGCAGCCGGGAGCAGAAAAACACTGCTTCTTGCAGGGCGATGCCACCAGAGATTAATTAACATACTTTCACAACTTTAAAGAGAATCTAGCAATGCGCGCCTAAAGGAGGCCAACATTGTAACTTTGTTTTAATGGGAAAATAAGATATGAACCTTGGAGAACAAAAGTTCAACTACCTGAAAAACAGTTCAGTTTTGGATACGTAGCATTTAACATGTTTTTCAAAGCATGCCTTTATAACGAATTCTGAGGAAACGTGTGTATGATCAGAGTTGTTATTTGTATACCGAGGGTGTAATACTCGTATTACTATCAAAGAACGGTCGGGGCGAAGCTACTTCACACCACCAGGTATCAAAGGCGCACATGATTCATGCGAGCAGATACAACAATCAGGGCGGCAGAACCAAAAGGGGTCTTCTCAAATAATTCGAGAAGTGTCCGGCGGTCGGCTTGTTTGAAGAAATTCGAGAAAGATGTGAACAATGTATGTAGTTTCCTCGCTGTTTTGGAGATCATAATTTAATTTTGTATCCTACCCCTTGACGCAAACGTTCCTCTCCGTCGAAGACGTCGCCTTTAAGATCTATAAGATCTCGTGTTTGGTGTCCGGACTAGCTCTAGCAAGAGGTCTTAATCTCAGGGTATGCGCGAGTTATGGTAGGAATGGAACCAAACGAAGAATCAACCAACAGACCACTTTATTTGTAATTGTAAATTTCCAGATTTGTAGAGAACTGCCGACGATATTTAAATAGAATGTAACTTTGTAACTTCAACTACAACGTTATAACACTTTAACTTTGTCACGCTTTAGCGACCGCTGAATTATGTATACGCGCTAGCTTACGTACAACTCCCAAGTTGCACGTGCGTTATCTCGACTCGATTCAAGACGAGTGTCTTGCGTTGCATTTGTTTTTGCGCGGGCAACAAGAAGGAAGCGATTTCCATTGGCTAACTTTAGAGCACGTCATGGTAAGATAGGAATCAGCCCGCTAAATCGTTAGTTTTGTGCATACAACAATTGTAACCTTATCACTCTTTTAAATCTGCCTAGGCTTCCATTCTTGAGACTTTAACATATTAGCTTTATTACGTCTTCCCCTTCACTATTGACTAGAATCTCCTTTTGTTTCTTTCCATTATCAAATATATTGACATTATAATTTCGGTTTCACCCTCCTGCTTCACTTTTAGCGCCGTACCCAATGTCTCTTCTTCGAAGAATCTTGTGTCAGCTGCTATAGTGGTGAAGCTTCAGTTCTCTATCTCTGTGTATATAGAGGATAAATAGCATCAGTTAACTTGACCGATAAATTTAATGGAGGCTAATAATTATCTATTTGAAGTAAGTTACCGACTATTTGAGAATGCGGTATTAACTGTTTCTGAAACTTAACACAGAATGTAAGTATTGAAATGTTATCTTCTAAAATCTGACGTATCAATATTTGGACATCTTAAAATAACCGTTTTTGTAATAATGAAGACAAGCATTGCTGAAGGTCGTCCGTGCATTGGAAGGCGTCCTGTTAGCGATCGATAAATCTGTACAACCTGACAGTGGTGCTTAAGCGTTCCAGTCTGCCGATAACTGGCCGCAATAAGCACACCAGTAAGATTATAAAACACGAAGGAAAAGACGCGAATTTTAGAAATACACGCTATTCTGTTAATTCAAGTCCGACCTACTAACATCTCACCCCACCAAAGTTCCTAACTACCTACATTGGCTATCTAAGCTGCTAATTAGAAATCTAAAACTTCCTAAATTATCAGAATCTTGTTCTCTTTCTAATTTTCAGAATTTTGAGCATTTTCAGCCTTTACTTCCTAAGATAAGCAATTGCCAGATACACCTTGAGCTAAGACTTTTTTTACTGAATGAGCTTATATTTCCTTATTAAGTATTTATCCTTAACACGGAAGTTAAGTATGGCCCTCATCTATACTCATGAGTCGTGAAAAATTTCAGCCTGCGCTTCTTACATTATGCATTAATTTTAACGCACGAAAATTAGTAGCACAGTTTTAGTATCTATATTTCTCATAGCAGTTGCCACGTACATTATCCTGCATGAATGATCTATTTCTGTTAGAAGCCTAATAGAGAGGTAAAGAATCCTTAAGTTTGCGCAGAAAAAATAAATATCTCGTGGCATTTAAATGCTTCAGTACTTAAGCATGGCACCACGAGTGTTATGTAATTGATCTATTGTACTTTATGAACTCCTAAAATATTTTTAATGTCAATTTTAAATACCTAAATAGTCTTAAAAGGCAATAGCATCAATTGTAACAAGAAGAGAATTATAAAGACTGTTCCAAATTGCTTTTTTCACGGTAGATTTGTCAAGGTGTAAATCGCGTTGCCTGTTTTATTACACAACTGTTGCATCATTGTGAATGACTTTAAAGAGAGAAACTTAAGGGTAGGCAGAAGAAGAGAAGGAAGCTATGAAGCTATTTCCTCCCTCTGAGGAACCTAACACCTTCGTCGAAAATGCTGGTGCCAATATCTGCCGAATTCAAGTCTATAGCCCCGGTCGCGAATACATCAAATCCAACCCCGTCAAGCAAAATTGGGGTTAGTCCCGGGTCAAACGCTGTTCAAGGGGAACATAGATGTGAGCGGGAAGGGAGGGAGGGAGTGTAGTGATTGGTGGAAGAGAATGGAGGGGTCAAAGAGAATCCATCAATCATAGCCAGTGTGATAGGCCAAGGGAGGAAGGGGTGGTGCTGCCGGCAAAATATGATGCATGTTGTAAATCGCTCGGAAAGGTCGAAAGAAAAATAATGAGTGGGCTTAATCATTTATTTATAGAAAGGACGGCTCCTAGTAGATTAATGGATAATACACTAAAACCCTTAGCTTGTAATTAAGTGAGAGTTAGTTAAGGTACGTTTATTACTAATTTAGAAACCTTTTTTCGAAATTTCATTATGTAAGTTAACGCTTGTCTTTCATTTGTTTCAACGTTTCACTTAGACATCGAGTGCTTTGAGCGTGACAAACAAAACAAAAGGAGGAGAAGGACGAACAATAATTAATGATTGCTTTCCACACATGAAAACTTGTTTTCTCGATTAGAAAATATTACTTTTCACCCAAAGAACATGTTTTGAGGTCACCTAACTCCAAAAAAAGTGATTTTAGAAAAATGTGCGTGTATGTGTGTGTGTCTGAACAGCAAAACCCAAAAGCTAAATGTTGACAAATAAAAAGCTTGGTTCATATTAAAGTTTGAAGATATTTGTGAAGGATGTGACATAGGTTAAACCTGTTGAAATACCACACCTTGCATCATTGACACATTTTAAAATAAAACGCGCTCATTATTATGCTTGCTCAACTGGTTGGGGCAACCAGCCAAAGATCCGCGGTTCAAAACCCGGCTGATTCTATGTTTGAAACACACTGTGATGCAGCGGCTATAGTGTTTGGCATCCGCCAGTTGGAGAGATAAACAGCGTCAGTGAGTGAGCGAGCAAGTGACAAGAAGTGCTGTTCTCCGAGTAAGTTTGTGACGACCGCAGTGAACGCTGCAACTGCTAGACGCGTTTGTGTTCGCTTCCCAAGTGGGTGAAACATCTGCAACAAGAAGTTGCTTATTTCATTACTCCATTACATTACGAAGAAAGTTAAGTAGCAATAAAAACAAAGTGAAGTGAGAATGAAAATTTAAAATAGATTACATTAGCAAAGTGACAATGACAGACAAATAAGTTTACAATACGCTTTGTTGCTACATTTAGGTGTTTGAAGTGTAATATTTTATCACTTTACATAAAATCACTTTTGCAAACTATACTAAAGCATTCTTATTAAACTGAAAGCAATGCATTAACATTTATAGAATTTCCTCGTGGTATAAATACTTGAAATATAATAATTAAATATTTAGGTTATGGTTGAGACAAAATTTATTTTGTTAGTCAACACAAGATCCACTCAGACTTGCCACAGCTTGCGGTGTTGTATGGGTAAATACGTCGTGAAATCACGTTGTCAAGCCGGTGATTTAAATATCATTTACGCCCAAAAATTTTATTTTCACAGCAAAAACAAACAATAGTAATGGTCATCTATCAGCCGTCACTAAATTTGGTGCCTGCCATGCATAAAATCATGACAAAATGTGGCTAAATAAGCATGTTTAGCCTAATAATAATTTGACAACTTGTGCATTTGGTTTGTTCTACCCTGCAGGTAGTATTTGAATGGTGATGTCATATTCATACCGACATTTACTAGTAAACTAAGGGTAAATCACGATGAAAGCTCCGTGTGCTATCCACAGACGCTGGCTACTGCCCGTGCGGTCTCCCAGGGTTAATTCTTCTTTGTCTCAATTATACTCGTATAAGTTTCTCACTCCAATCGCATGGCATTTTGCAACAAACAACGGCCTGTTATGTGCCCAACATGAAAGATGGTCACATGCATAACACGTATATACACAAAGCACACATAACAACATGGCCGATAAGCAAAACAAAAGAAAAATGTAATTGCATATTTTGAGCTAAGCCATAATGCACCAGATGCCGCTCTCCAAAACAAAAGCTGCTACCGAACGAAATATTTTTCTACCCTCTTATCTTTCTGTAAGCGGAAAAAGAGCGAGCGATCCAATTAAGAGGCCTTTTGTTGCTGTATTTGGTGTAATGCATATGAGATGAGAAAATTGGGTAGATGTGTTGATAACACTAGCTGAAAAGCTTGATTCGCGTTTTCATTACCATTAAAACAGAAACAAAAATGTTCAGATTAAGTTAGCTAAACACAGAAAGAATGACAGGGCATATAATTGCAGAGATAAACAGCTGATATCACGTGTCTGACTTGTGGCACAATCTACATACGTAAACTTAAATTGTGTGTGCTTATACTGACTCTAGAAAGTATTAGTCTCCACTTTGAAAAATTCTAGCAGTTAAACTAAGAGACAAAATTCTTAATTTTACTGAGCAGAAAAAACCAATAATATTATTGAATAGGTATTCTGGTAATTTCGTAGCTGTTAGTATACTGATCTTCTTCATACAAGATTGCGTGTGTGACAGGTAGAAAACATAAAAATCTGATCTGACTTTCTCTACTCTTGTACCAGCCATTCTTACAAACTTATTCTTCTATCTTCGTGCTAGTCGAGATAAACGGTTGTACAAATTATTTCCTTGTGGGTGCAAGGGAAATGTGGAAATGCAGTAGTCTTTGAGCGACAGTCAAATCTAAAAGACATGGCTTGAGATGCCGTTTCCTTTGCACACTTAACATATAAAAATGAACAACGAAGTTCCATTTCATGAAATTTTCAAGTTTTCCGATGCTGACACAAATAGCAAGGAATATCTCCGAAATGGTTCACTCTACAAAAAATTTATTACGACATAAACTGTGTGTTTTAGCGAGATGTACATTTTCTGTGCAGTATGATTTGGTCTATCTCTAACGGTTTACCAATTATGCAAAAGTCGTCCAGAGTAAATATGACATCAGGGGCTATAGCCAGAAAATTCAAAATATAAATTTCGTTTGTCATGAAAATGTCTCAAACATATGCCATTTTAATCAGAATCGTTACAGCCATTTTCAAGAAAAGCAAAATTTTCGAAAAATTTTCCATATAAAGGGTACTTTAGGGTGAGGTTAGTTTCTTAAAATCTTCATGTCTCATCCATGAAAGACATTAAACTTAAATAGCAACTTTGGTTTTTAATGAAGTTTTCGTTTTTGATTTATGCTGTCCACAGACTGACACACACACACACAGTCATACAAGGGCTTTTCTCTAAAAATGTTTTTTTATTCCAAGGTCACGGGTTCAAATCCCGCCCAGACCAATCATTTTAGATTTATTGTCATGTAAAAGAACTCCTGTGGGACGAAATTCAGGCATACCGGTGACGCTGAAGTGACCCTGGCAATTAACAGTGTCGTTAAACAACAAAATAATTTAATTTATTTCCTCTGATAGCCTTGGCACAAACTTCACTGTCACATACAGCGGTTTCAACGATACACTAGACACTTTCACAACACTCAGGTCGAAAAGCACTTGAACACTTTAAAACTAATTCAATTCTGAACTCTGAAAAACTGCTCTAACACTGGCTCGTTCACGCGCTTAGGTATATAGTCGAGACGAAGTGTCGGCAGTTCTCTGGAAAATACACTTTTCGGACGTTTTTGTACAGTCTATATATTAGAAACTAGAAATAAATATATTTTCCGAGATGATTTCCATGAATATACATAAAACATATTATGGCAACAAAATTGTGTTGTATTTTTGTTTATATTCCTATAATCACAATAGGTTAGTAAAGGTAAATTAACGAACTTAGTTTGAGTTGGGGGAAATATCTGCCTTTTCTTTGGACAATACTTGCAATTTCAAGAGCCGCAAATTTGGCTTATTAATGACGTCAGAATGTTTCGTGACAGACAGAAGGGGACCTGTGAGTAAATAAGATGAGCCGGGATAAGACAGAAGGGGAGGGGTGGGGTTGTAGTAGATGGTCAGCAGGAAGAGGGCGGGGAAAGAAAGGAAGAAAAAGAAGTAAGGTGGACGTTTTAGGTTAAGAACACGATTTAGAAAATGGTAGAACATTTATCAGAAGGGAAACTGTCTGCGAGCTAAAAGCCACTGTCGACCAGATCTCCGACAAATCAGTCACAAACACTCCACTTTGCTCATATCCATCCGACGGACAGACGGACGAACTTCCTTACCTATGAGATAGCTGTAAGGATTCTCTTTCTTATTCATTTCGCCGTTTCTCCTTCTACAATTTTCCCACTACCCTTCCTGTTATCATAAACCACAATCTCTGTTCCCTATAATTAACAAAGAAGCTCGCAAAGTGTTCAAAAAAATATAACACTAATTTTCGTGTAAAAGTTGAGAAGTATAGCATACGGAGTAAAACCGCCACATCAAGATTAATTAAAAATGCTTGATAGAGGGCAATGTTTATGTCTTCCTCCACAACAAAGCTCAGAAACAGAATGTTGTAAGAACACCGTACTTTAAGTTTTGGTTCAGTCTATTCTGAGAATGCAAGACGAGCATTTGGTGGAATTCATCTACTCCAAACAAACCTCTACTGCGTTATATTGTATTTGATACAGAAATTCAACGTCGAGATTTCACCGCAAATATCTTTTGAGACCCTCTGAATAAAAAAAAGAAAAAATCATGTTTAGAAAAAGTCCGTGTGTATGTGTGTCTGTGTGTCTCTGTCAGTCTGTGTGTCTCCGGACAGCATAACTCAAAAACCAAAAGTCGGTTAAAAACCAAGATTTTGAAGAAAATAGCCCCACCTTAAAATACCCTTTACATGAAAAATATTTCTAAAATTTTGCGTTTCTTGAAAATGGCTCTAACGATTTTGATTAAAATGTCATATGTTTGAGAATGAAATGTATATATTGAATTTTCTGGCTATCACCTATGTAGTCGTATTTACTCTGGATGAGTTTTGAATAACTCGTAAGCCGTAAGAGATAAACAAAATATTACTATACAAAAATGTAGATCTCCCTAAAACATATAATTTGTGTTCTGAATAAATATTTTCGAAGAGTGAACCATTTCGGAGATATTCATTGTTGTTCGTGTTAGTTTCGGAAAACTTACAACTTACGTGAAATGGAACATCGTTGTTCATTTTTTTACATGTTTAGCGTGCAAAGAGAGCGGAATGACAAAGTTTTAAAAGATTTGACTATCGCTCAAAGCCTACTGTATTCTAATATTCCCTTTGCACCTACAAGGAAATAAGCAATAAGATAATTTGTACAAATATTTACATCAACTAACACGAAGAAGATATAGGAGTAAGAGTCTCTGATAATGGTTAGTACAAGATTAGAGGCAGCCATGTGAGTGGAAGACATCGGGCTTTTCACATATGCTTTAAGATTTCGTGGCGTATGGTGGTGTTCAAAGCAAAGGGTACTCGTGACATTGGTGGACTCTCACTTGGTAGGTCCTTCATCGCGTTTTTCTAGACAACTCCAACAGTGGGAAGGGTCTCTAAACACAACAATGTCAAGCTTTATTCAATAACTTAGGGGGGTGGGAGGGGTAGTTTATGACCACCACTAGTAACAAAATGTCTGAGCAATTTTTAGTGCAAAAAAATTCCTAGGGCGTCTCCTCTATGCAGAGCTTATCCTCATCGCCCGGCCGCTGCCTCCTCCAGCACAGCCAAGACCACGGAGGAGTGCAGGTTGGGTTGGCGGGGTTCAGCAGGGGCCTAACTAGGCGAGTGCACCCTGTACCAGATCTCCCAGCGCTTAACCAATTGAGTCACCCAGACCGACATATTTTAATAACACACAAACGGCAAGTCATAGTATTAATGTATAGAAGTGTTTTTTGACCTAGCAAATGATCTTACTAGGATTTCTGCGAGTGACGTCATGCAACTCGATGGTGGGAGTAACGTCTCTGTTTACTACTTGAAATAAACCAGACACTCTTGATAATGGGAGCGGGTACTGCACTTAATAACACACTGTTTCACGATGTTCAGTACACTAACCTGGCACCCTATGATCTTAAATATAAAAGTGAACTTGATCTTAGACCACTGCGCAACTTCACTCTATTTACCACACTTAAAATACCTCTGTAATAATGTGTAAAGTAGGCAAATCCATTAACTTCTCGATATGGAGTTCTTGTTCACCCTACAGACTTATTGAGGGCATACATACAAGTTCCTCCTCGCCATAAGATTGGCAATATACGCCACGTTACAGTCTAAATGAACGGTTATTTCCTTTATCCAACCAACCTCTGAACTTTTACTCTCCCGGAGCAGTATTAGCATAAAAGTTGTTCTAATTAAAAGCAAAAGTTTTCCCTAATTCGCCCCTTCGCAGCCATTGAGATGTTTGTTGATAGATGTAGCCAGCCGCAATAAAATGCTTATCTCTTCCACTGAACAACTTTAACTGTGAGAGAATAAGGGGGTTGTCGCATGCTTTCTCACACCCTCTGTACTTACTAGATAGCAGAGTTTTAATGCTTGTTTAGGGGCCACAATAACCTTCCTCGGTGCGCTGCACGTCGTAGTGTCATGCTCTCTGACAATTTCAACATTTCAAAGTCATTTCAAAGTTTAAAACTACTATTTTCTAATACTTTGAGCAAGAAGGTAAGAAAGGATTGGTGCAAACAAAGGATTTAAGCATGCTAATTTATGGTTACGAAAATTAGTGATATTTCAGTGCTAGAATGAGGATGGAGAAGTCGTTACTATGATAAAAGAACTGTGAAACGTAACTCTTGTAATGATGGTTGGCTGGTTACAGCATTTTAATCCTTCGTTGGTCGTTAAGGGTCTGACAGGCCTAGGTTTATTTAAACGTTATAGTTTTCGAACGAACGCACCTATGCAATCGCCTGACTGGAACGTCCAATACTACACCTTCTCGATTGCTTGCTAATAAAATCCACATATATTTCAGCTAAACATGCGAATGAAGGACAACTAAAATTAAAGAAATTAATATAAGCAGAAAAATATAGCATGGGTCTACTAGACCCCACGCGACTAATAGAGTTCCATGAGGGCGCGTGCCTAACGGAGGGTTAAACCCAATCAATTAATTTCAACAATGCGTGCATACATTTTTTAAGTTTATGCAAGAATGTTGAAGATGTTTACTTCACGCACCTTTAGTGGTGAATATTGATTCTAAAACACGAAAAACCAATTCTGTATCCTTTGCTGGATTATTATCACAGGTGAATACGTATACCTTATTGGTTTTGTTCTGAGAAACATAAGTTTTAGCTGTACGAGAGATAAACCATGTGATAAAACAATCAAACGTGTCAGATAAAACTGACTCAGCCAGGAATGTGCTGAGTAGAAGGAGGTAGACTAAAAAGAGAGGTTTTATTTTCTATGACACGCTCTGTTACTCCCCATTTATTCGTTATCCCTTTTTGTTTGTGTCCATCTCGTTCTCCCCTTACCGCTTTCAATTTCTGCTATGGTTCTCTTTAAATATTCCACTCATGTTCCAAAAACACTCATTTCAACGTAAATAAAAATCCCTGTTTTCGTTTGTAGAAGAAAAGGAGACGAGGAAATGCTTAGATATTCCCCTACCGTTCCTCTATGTCATCACTTTCTTCGTCCCTTCTTCTCTTACACGAAATATTTTCTTTTGAAAATTTTACGGTCTATTTTTGTAGTGCAATACCTCGCATTTTTGTTTAATCAGCAAATAAACGCTTTATAATGTTGAGTCTGTTATTACATCTCATTATCTCCAGGAGGTTTTACGTATTTTTGTTTTTAATAACTTTATATACATTCGGTCCTTTAGTACACGTTAAACTTTATATTTCATAGTTTGTTTAAATCAAAGACTATTAACTTCACACAAATAATGTTAAAACCTGTATTTTTAGAAGTTAATTTTCAAAGAGTCTACTAATTTAGCAACTAGCTAAACTTTTGTTTATTTTCCAATTTTATCCTAATACCTCCACCTTTTAGGTATTTACAACGACAGGTGTAGTCGTCCAGACATTCTGGGGGTTGTGAGAGAGCGATGTGACCACCAAAACATAAAAATATGGTGCTCTCAAAAAACGGTTACTATTACTGCTATTGCTCTCTTCAATATCATCAGTGAAAAATATTGGAGAGCAAGAGGATTAATGACTTCATTGTCAGATATCCAGCATTAGCTAACAACAACTTTGTTGTTAGTTTATTTAATATACGCTGCTGTATTTCGTGGTTAAAAGTTTGAACACAGTATTTAAAACTAAATAATTTATTATGTTGATAAAATTGTTTTGAATTATTTTAAGACTAAATAGTAATGGAAATTTACGGTTTTATTTCTTATGAAAGAGAAACAATTTAGTATGTTAATCACAAGGCAGTGTAAGACTATTATGTGTATAAGATAAAGAAAGGTTTATAAGGCTGAAGGTCATGTAATTTGCCTAACCGGGGTAGGTGGCTGTAATAATTATTTTATGCAAAATATGTTTAATGTAAACAAAATATTTAATAATAGCGTAGACATTATTACTACCGCGCAGCCACCACTGCGCTTGTCTCAAAACAGCTTTCGTCACCCGGCAAGAGAACGTGCCCATGCCTGGCCTGTAACAGTATTCCGTGATGAAGATAAATATATCTGAGTACTTTAACATTGAAAAACCTCAAATATTATTCGGAGTTATTTTTCAAATGCTAATTTACTCTGTAAACAACAAAAAAATTCTACTATATACGTGTATAACATTGTAAGTTCATCTAGTGTTTCAAACTGCTACTTAATTTAGTTTTACTATGACTTTATAATGTAGTTTCAACTTTACAGAATGTTTGAGATTGCAAACCTTACAGACGCTCTAGTTTGCTGGCTGAGCGCGCGTCTTATCTTGTGTACCTTCTGACTGCCCAGCGCCGACCTTCTGATGAACTTTGCAATAGTCTCTGTGTTACAATATATTAAGCAGTTGTTCGTTATTAAGACAAGCAAAATATACGCTTGAAGAAAATATGCGTAAAACTAGTTTTATTCAATAGTAAAATCAGGAACTGTGGTCGCACCTTTTAGAGGAAGCGGTTCATGTATATTAAGAAGAACTAAAACGTATTGTTTAGTTTAAATTTATTGTCATCATGCTACATAAGGAAAGTAACAAGTGGAATGTAATGGTGTGTCTAACTTTAACCCTCGTATCTTGTTTATCAATATATTGTTAAAATGGAGTTATATGCACGTTTCCTTACTTTTGGATAACCTTGTGTTTTCAAAGTATAGGACGGTAAGCGTTAACTATTTGCATTTACGGGCCAAAAGCCAATAACATTCAAGTGTTATTAAGATAAGGGGAGATAATACATGTAATCATAAGAGGATAGTTGCTAAGCAATTACGAGACCAATAAAGGAGCAGAGAGCGCAGCTCACGTGCCCCCCCTCCCCCCCCCCCCCCCCACTAAAGTTTCTTGTAATGCTGAGTTAGTAACATCGGACCCGAGTTTGCGAATACATACAAACCAGGTGCATTCTATTATACTAGCTGCTGCTGCGTGCGTGTGTAGTCGAGCGAGCGGATTCTCTTTCCGCTACTGTTAACTTTGTTTTTGTTAAAGGATAAAAGTTGCCAACTTAAACGGCGCTCTGCATGATCTTATTGCATTGCGAAGCTTGTTTTGGCTTGGTGGAAAAACTGTTAAAGTGCACCGTTTGCTTTTTAACACCTTGGCCACGCGTTATTGCTTAACATTAGAACACCCACTGCACACTGCAGGCAACATGTTTCGTGTATGCTGCCAGGTCCAAACACTGCGTTTTTCCTAAGTTTGCCTCAGTTGTCTGAAATTTCATACCTCGCAATGCTTTTGCCTTGACCGAGGGGGATGCTCAGGCGGTAACGTCTGTGACCCGCATTTGGGAGTTCGCGGGTTCGATCCTCGTGGTCGACCTTCCTGATCCATGAGTTTTCTTCGGAGGTTTCTCTGGACTTCCATATCTTCAGAATTTCCTTTCGTTCTATTTCGTTACATAAATCATATCAATCACATACTTTAATTTATTTTTAGTTTACCTAAGTATCAGAAAATGCCAGTAATATACTCTGAAGGCAGTTTTAAATGAATTATTATCTTTTTTTCGCTAGTTAAAAGTATTCACTTCTATTACCTTAAACTGTTTGAGCATCAAGTGTGGCAATTTTCATTTAAATACATGTAAAATTGAAAAAGTTAGAAAATTCAGCTGCAGTATCAATAAAATCCAGAAGGAAATTTCACAGGAACTAGCTCACCTGTGAATTCCACAGAGATAGCTTCACAACCTTGCCCAATGGGACATTGCTATCTGTGATAGCAAGTTTGCCCCTACCTTGCGACAGTCATGACGGTAATGCTGTATTTGTTATGTTCATCTGAGTCATCGCTTTGCACCTCAGTTTCCACTGGAGAGGGCTCTTGCGTAGTGCAGTCATGCCCAGAGGTTCCCATTCTACTTTAAGGTTTTCCAACGACCATTACATCCCAGTGCCCTTTTCAAGAGTTCAAGGGTGCAAAAATCCATCGGAAGGGCGTCGGGAGATCTCATTTGGATGTTACTGAACGGAATAGCATGTATTCCAATTTCCTACTCCATTCTTTGCAAGAATGCGAGAGTGGAAACGGAAGTGCGACTGGACGGCTTATCTTCCTGAACCCAGACATTGTTTTGGTCTCCTCATAGGATTTCAGTGTGGTAAACCGGGGTGAGAACCTCATCCTGATTGATTTCAACCTTTCTAGCAACTCTACGAGTTATCAGTTTCCCATTGTAGCATTAATAAAGTTGGAGAACAATCATGTAGTATACTTAAGAAAAAAATGTTGTCTAATACAGAATTAACCCAATTTAAATTTTCGCAGTTCTCTACCGGCCTCTTTATCTATATGTACAGCTTCAGCAATTACAACAATTGTATGGCAAGGACAAAGGCCGGCAAGTTCAGTCGCTTCCTCTCCTCTCGTGCCCATGCCTGCGATAGGCAGGGACAGTATCATTGTCGAGAAGTAGTGAACCGGCGTACTATTAGGGAAAGTACACCACCCTATAGGAGTAAACAAATACATGACGCGTATTAAGAAAATCCAATACAAATTACAGGGTCACCGGATGTCTTAGAGCGATATCAAAACTCGCAAACATCTCTGAACAATCCCTGAGACTTTTTGTTAGCAAAATTAAATTCCATCCTTGAACAAGGATGTCCAATATATCTAGTAAAAGTTATTAAAAGTCTATATGAAACTAAAATATCAGTAAAAATAAGAGCTAAGATAAGTAAAACATTATTGGTAAATCAGGGTGTTAAACAAGGCCCCAACATTATTTAACATATACAGAATGTCCCAAAATTAGACCGACTAACTTTCGGAGCTGATAGATAACATTATTTTAAACACTTTTTGTTAAGGAAAGTTTCTTCTGCGGTGCTTCGTTTAAGTGCTAGATGAGCTAATGTCACAGATTACTATCTCCCATCCAGTTTAAGTATTTACGGCAAAACCAATAATGCAAATTAGTGTTTCATTTATCTTAGTAAGGCACACAGTCTTAATCCAAGAAACAGACACAGAACACATAAACAAAACACAAACATCTCATTGTTTACAGTTAATCACAACTTTACTATTCAAAGTAAATGTTGGAACGTACGCCCATTGTGATTAACACAAAGAGTGCATCGGCGTACTCTATTCTGCCGTACTCTCGCAAAGATACCAGCCATTTCTCTGGTTTGAAAGTTTGTCGTTCTAATCATTATTTGTTTATGCCAACAAACATACTATTGGTGTTTTTAAACACACAAGCTGTGTGTAGACAATGTTTGAGAGGTGAAACAGAACAACCGCCTGTTAAGTGGAGGGTCTGTGGTTCAAATTCCAACTAGAAGACAGTACACGTTAAATGGAGCGCAGTGTTGCAACATGTACTAGTTGCGAATCGTTCTCCGCGAGCGACTCGAGGTGGCCGGAGTCCTGTACTTAGTCCTTCAATTGCTGCTTGACGAGATGGGCACTTTTAACTTTGATATCCCTCCATGCCTTTGTTACTGTATAACCTAAATTTACAAATGACTCGTCTGTATAAACAACTGATTTCCCCTGGTCCCTAAACCTTTTTATGTCTTTTAGATATTTATGTCGCCATCTGATGATATCGATATCGTCTCTTTCTATTAATATGCACTTGTTACCCTTTCTTTCATATTCGAACCCCAAATCAGAGTGGCCCTTGAGAAATTTGGTAGGGCCTCATCACTGTTGAATAGTGACAAAATTATATTCAGCATGGGTGGAATATTTGCAAACCGTAAAGAATGAACAATTCGCCACACTCTACCTTGCACTATTCAATCATATTGCGTTAACCTAGCGTTTTGTGTAGTCCCGCCCTTTTTGCTTTCTTTTTCGATGGCGTTCTTAGAGGTCCTTTCATTAGTTCCTTTTTAATCCTACACACTACTGCTTCTGAACACCCGATAGCCCTAGCTGTTTCTTTTACCGCCTTACTTACACGCATTTTACTTCAAAAATAATCTAACAAATTCATAATTATTTGGCGTTCCTTACTTCTGAATTTACCAATATATCGTCTCTTGCTAGCTTCCCCCCTCCATAACTACAAATATTTACAAAAATATTAAACAAATAACGCAATAACAGCTCACAATTACACACACGGTTTCTTTCGAACTAATGTTAGTGCTGCTCCTTATACTATCTTCTGTGTCAGGCCTGGCACGAGGATACGCTGAATAGATGAGTACCTTTTGTTTGCCTTACTGGATGAAAGAAAGAGGTTACTGCCTTTTGGTTTATTTTAAAAACTTTCTCCAACCTTCCTCAACATTTGTTCTTGCTGGTTCCCTGATGTAAACTCAATAACAAAAAAGTTTCACACTGCGTAACTTTTGCAGTGCACAGATATAAAATTTTCCGAAAACATTTAATTTAAAAAATTATAACACTTAACTGGGTAAACATAGAGAATTCAAAGTAGGCAGGTAGTAGCACTATGGTTTACTCTACCTAAGAAAAAAATATAGATGCATTCTAGCAATTAGTTTGTTAGTTAGCGCTTGATGAGTATAGAAACAGCACATATCGGACTTCTATTGAAAAAAAAAAAAAAAAAAACGTTTTCTGAAGAAATATGGGCCTACAGAAATGTATAATAACTCTAAAAAGGATATAACCTGATAGAGAAAACAATTCTGCATAGGATAATGTGTTCAAATCTGAAATTTATAACAAATGAATATTTATACCATGCTATTAGGAATCTGGCAACAGCGCGAGGTTAGAAAAGGATGCGGCTAATGGCAACTTGTATGCGCTAGATAGAGACAGATATATCCCATTTAACTCCATACTGTCTTCTAAGAGTGGAACGCTATATAGGTATTCTAAACTTGACTGAATTAATGCAGCAAAAAAGAATAACTGGTACCAACACAACAAGAATGAAGACCGACTACCAAGAGGACATAGAAATGTCGACAGAGCAAGAATAAGATGGTTGGATGACATCGCCTTTGAAGACGGAACAGAACACTAGGCCTAATCCTTGTAGACGATTGTGAAGTGCAAAGAAGGACCGATGCCGTCTCCTTACATGTAGAAGTGAGACTTAATTTAGTGGAGTAACTGCTATCGTTCACTCACCACGCGGATGTTATAAGCTCTCAGTGATGCAGTCTTTATTAATTGCTAGACTGCTAGCACATCGTAAATAGTGCTAGCCAGGGATCCGGACTGCACTATATGGTAGGTAATTTCGCATCAAGATAAACCCGGCGAGCGGCAGCCTGTTAATTGAGGCAACCGTTCGAAAAAATAACGGTCTTATCGGACGCTCAGCCTTTTTTCTCTCTCATTATTCTACCATGATACACGGCCATTCTGCAGATAAAAATTACTTAATTCTCGCATGCTCCAACTTTAACGTTAAACGTGGAAAATGTTACTGCACTCAGCGATGATTCATACTTACTGGGCTGTTACAAGTTTGGGATGGAATACTGCCACAAACAGAGCAGTTGCTTTAGTTTTAAGAGGTCAAGGTAGTTCAATGCTAGCATTTTGTAGAAATTAGGAACATTACTGACAATATATTTAATATCTTTAAACGAACAATTCTTGTATATAAATATATGTGGGTATCTCAGAAACAGATCAAATTTTGTATTCAGATAAGGTTTGCTTTTTAAGTTTATCTATACAGGTATCCTTTCTGAAAAAAAAAAAAAACAAAAAAAAAAAAAAAAAAAAAAAAACGCGATTTTTCACAAAGAAATTGGTTTGCTCTCCTTTCTACAAATAATTCATAACATTTTCTGCATGTTTGAAATAGGTGTGCTACATATTACACTCACACTGTTTTCTCTCCTCATTTTAGGTAAGACACATCTATTTCTCTACTCATTCTTCTATAAACAATTTTCCTGAAAAACCCGCGATTGTGCGCACACACCCACACACATACACACACACACACACACACACACACACACACACACACACACACACACACACACACACAGAAAACCGCTTTTATTCCCTCTTCTATAAATAAGTCATACAATTTTCTATATGTTTGAAACAGAAATGCTACGTATTACATTCCCACTGTTTTTTCCACTCACGTTTAGCTAACACATAAACATCTCTTTGTCTGAAAGGTAGAATTGGAAGTGAAAAATTCAATGTCACAGCTGGGAACCAACAGTAAGCCTGTTGGCATAAATAAATAATAATCTATTTGTCTACTCATTCGTAATATCATCTATAGGTGAATGTTTCTATGTATGTAACCGTTAATCTCAAAAACAACTTGTCCATGAGCGCCAAATTCAGCACGTTATGTAGCTTTTCATGGAGGAAGTTTTTATACTATCCACTTTACTATACAATACGATAAATATGGGGGCATACGATAATTTTAATGTTTGTACGATGGTTGTCAACCCATACGATAATTATGGGGGTGTACGATAATTTGAATGTATGATAGTTCGATATCGGCGAAATATTTTCACTGGTTTGTCCCACCAGCGAGATTAAACTAATTACATATAGCTACACAACCTTCGCCCTCATGGCCTGTCTTTATCCTCTTATTGCCAGTGTGCCCAGATCTGATAATCTCAATGAAGAAGGCACTGTTCAGAAAATTGATGATTAATGTAGAAAACTCGGAATACGTGCTATTCCGTGTGAAATAAAGAACATGCCTCAACCTGACAGTTTCTGGAATGCTATTAAACATATGTCACCTTGGTGGAAATACTGATTTCAAAGAACTAGCGGCCTTTGCATTATCAGAGATTTCCTTGCCCTGCAGAAGCACTTCTTGTGAAAGAGTTTGTTTTGCTAAACTGGGTTTAATAAAAACGAAAGTTACAAACAGATTGACACTAGATACGGTAAATGAACTCACTTTGTCGTCTCAACTTATGAAAGAACGTGGTAGATCTTAAAATCTGCAAGTCACCAAGAAAATGTTAAGGTTTATCTCAACAACAAATTTGTGCAGTGCTGCAACGGTTGAGGAAGCTAAGTGGATATAATAAACATCATTACTCTTATATTTTCATAAGTATTATGCTGATATTTTTATTGTTGTACCGTTTGCTTTATGATGTACGATAATTTTGAACCCAAATCTATAATTTTGAGTGGCTGGTACGATAATTTTACTTTTAAATGTTGGCAACCCTGATAAAATATATTACTTTTTTTTTAACATATATATTCTTCTCTCCTAGCCCTTCAACATACAATTAATACAGTTTTCTATGGTTGAAATATAAATGGAAGGTATTACCTCTAAATAAGCATCTTCTCCAAAATGCTTTATATTTGCAAATTGAAATCCGCATATTAAACAGCAAACTTTCCTGTTTTTATAACTTACAAAAATTATCTGAGCTACTCTTCATGAAACAGACGTCCCGAAGAAGCCATACTCGCCACTAATGAGGCGTCTCGGAAGCAAAGCTAAAGCTGAACAGCACTGAAGGGGAGGGATGCCGGGTGGAGTGAGACGATTTTGCCCATGCCTGAGTTAACACCATTGCATTATGGTACAAAGAAAACCCGCCGCTATGAACATTGTAGTTAAATAGGAGATGGGTAAATTCTGTTCTATTTCCATGAATATGAATAAGAAAGGGGGGGCGGATTGGAAGATTATCGATTTGCTGTTGAAAATTTTAAAGGAAACGGTGTTCGACTACTCCTGTGTGCTTTAACAAGATGTGTATTTTTTATATAGTAAGATTTTGTTACAGTCCAACTTTTAATTATTTGACTATTGCTTCAGCCTTTGGTATTCCCCTTTTACATAGTTAAACGAAATGGACAATGAAACCATTTGTGCAAACACTTCCCTCGAGTAATATGAGATCAATACAACAAGACGCCTTTGTGGAAAGATCAGGCAGGGAAAGGCATGTACATATAACACACGAGTGTTTTTATACGTAATTACCTTCTGTTGCTGAGGCGATATTCTGGGGATGTGTTGATTCTTTGAGTTTATCGTAGCTCATTGGAGTTAACATGAAGGGAAAATGAGTGATGGGCGCACGCAAAGTAATGTCGTCTGCAAGGCAGGTACATATATCTACGTCGCTTTCAGCTGTGATTAAAAATTGGAAACCAATATTTCGTGGTGGGAGGTTTGAGGCTGTCTGGGAGCTAAGGAAGCGATGTCTGACGTGCAGCTCTGTTCCCATTAACAATATTGTGATGTTTGTTTCTGCTTCTTTGAAATTGAACTGATTATTAGCTACTTCATCCTTTATACCGGGTGTAAACGACATAGATTTCATCAGCTTAGGTGATTTTATGCAACAAGCCAATGAAAGAATAACTACTTGTTAGTCTCTCTTACTGTTATTTAACTCAATTTTCACGTAATAAACTACAGACAACATAGCTTATTCCTCGAACGATTTACTCGCTGCGAAGTCGAACACAGGACTTCTCCAATCTCTCCTACATTAGCTATATTCACCGTACCTCACAGCAGTCGTCACAAACTCACTCGGAGAAGAGCACTATTTGTGCACTCATCTTACTAACGTCCTCCCTAACCTCCTGTGTCGGTCTGGGTGGCTCAGTTGGTTAGACGCTGGCCTATTGATCCCCAGGTCGCGGGTTCAAACCCGGCCCAGGCCGATGGTTTTTAAGTGTGCTTAAAAACGACAGCTCCATGTCAGTAGATTTACTGGCATGTAAAAGAACTCCTGCGGGACAAAATTCCGGCACACCGGCGACGCTGATGTGATCCTGGCAATTGACAGCGTCGTTAAACAACAAAATAATTTAATTTAATTTCCTAACCTCCTGTGTGATTCACAAGCACGTTTACTTAAAATACACAGCTGCTTGAAATTTCCGCAAAACATCTAGAATGTTCCGGAAGGGGAAGAAGGGAATTTTCCAAATAATTTTGGTTATCTGACAACAGCAATGGTAGAGAGCGCTGCTTATCTCTGACTATGCGGAGCTTGGGCCATACTCTTTTATCGGATTCTACTCTAAAGTTTTCTGAAATGGAGAAGAAAGGTATTCATAAATGCTCGTGGAATTATCTAAATTTCTCTTTCTGGGTTATGGCTATTCTGTACAAAATTCGAAAGTTTGCAGTAAAAAAAAATCCTCAAATATTTTAGAATTAGCATTAAATCTGAGGTTTTGTTCTCCGGCCAATCTAAGTTTCCAATGCAATGTTGCCAAGTCTGCCTAAATTGCGTGTCAAATTTTTGAACTTGATTTTCTTCTTACCTTTTATTACTTGTGCCACTTTTGTAGCGTTCCTTATGAAAGTACTTTTTAATTTTCTTTCAGATTTGCAATATATTTTATTTAAGAACGGATGAAGAGCTTTACAAAACGTTCATTTTATATTCAGGTTGACTTAAGATTTATAGATTTAATCCTGTAATGTATTATTGAGTTTTAGATAATTAAAAATATTACCTCACCAGTATTTTTCTTTGTAAAGGTTTTGGTGTTACAGGAAATTTAATCTTTGATTATAAATAACTATGTTTTAAAAATAATATGCACAAGTTTGGAATTTTTTCTTGTGAAATATTTCATACATGATTCGATTCTCAAGTTTTGAACATTATTTGCTTGCAAATTTATGCACATGTATAGGAGCATAAAAATTAAATACCTGTTACAATTACCTGGACAGTTCTGTAGTATAAATTTACTTAATGGGTCAAAATTACTACAAATTAACAACTAGTGTCCAAGTACCCTTATTTTCTCTTCAGCTTTCGTAGTGTGCTTTGATTCATTTATACTTAGATATAATTTGTTTCATATAGAGAAACAAATTCCGAACGTCTCCAATGAAATAACACTTAATCCCTCACTGTTTTGAGTTAATTTAATAGCATTTGCATACTCTAAATGAAGATTTTATGCACAGTTGTTGCCACCCTGTTGCTATGCGAGTATTAGAGTTGTTGCGCTTCGACCCCCGACGTCAATCACACTGACACCTGTTGACATTATAGCACCTGTTTTAGCTGGCGGTAGCTTTCTATTTCGTACACATAATTTATTCCATTTATATATTTCCACAACCGAGTGAGATGGCTTAAATTGTAGAGTTTATGGTTTGCTTTTGGGAGGTTGTGGATTGAAATCCCCTGTACCAGGCAAACTGACTGTTTTGTAGTTTCTTTGTTGTGCAGAATGTAGATATTCATTACAACAAAAGAACAAAACGAATATAAATAAAAGAACTCCAATTGCACACATGCAGCTTTCTTTATTATTGTACAAACCATTCCTACAAACGCTCAATTGTCTACTTCATGTTAAGATAAACTCGTCTTCTTGATAATTTTCTTGTTGGTGCAAGAGAAATGTTAGAATATAGTAGATTTAAGCAATAGTCTAATCTAAGAGCTGCTCGCTAATCATAGCGTGCATGGCCAAGAAATAAATATGTTAATAACATATAAAAAGTATAAGCGTTGGACAATTTAAGCAAAAAACAAAGAATATCTCAGACATACTTCACTTAAAAACAGAAAACTAACAGTAATTGTGTCGTAAATTTTGTCTATCTCTTTCGGTTTACTACTTATACAAGGAATCCAGAATGAAGAGAAGTTTTGAAGACGTTCCAAGTAAACTCAAGATATCATTTCCAGCAATCGAGAACAGGTCTTACAGGTTCTCCTGTACGGTATGTTTATCTGTACAGCACCTAGCCGCTTAGTGCTACTTTATCTGTGCTGTATAGGAGGTGGTCCAAATTTTTTCCAAGCTTTTGTGTCTGTGGGCAATGGTTTGTTCCTGCATACCTAAGTTTGGATGCAGGAAGGGGGCAGGGATAGGTGTTGGGGTAAGTATGTGTTAGATGATGGGAGTGGCATTACCATTACCCAAGGGCGTCCTTAGGAAGGCGGAAACTTTTCCTTCTACGAGGTGCTCTGTGGTCGTATTGACCTAGTGCCCGTACCAGCTGATTGGTGTGGGAACTCAGTTTGGTGTGCATGGTTGGGGATCACTCCCTCACTAAGTCCATGATGTAGGGTACTCCGGAGTGGTTGTGAAGGATGTAAGACGGGAATCTACGCTCGGTATTATATATTGTTCTTAACTATAGGCTCAACTACCCTTTCGGGGCCAAGGCCTATTGCTCAGCCGCTGCGTCCCCCACCTCTGGCCCCCACAGGTGTCATGAGTGGGTTGCAGTACTAGAGGGTGGTATAAGGTCAGCGCCCCGGTCCCTTCTGGCTGGTTTTTAGGATCTATGAAACCGGAGCCTCTACTTTTCAATGAAGTAGCTCCTCAATTAGCCCTTGAGGGACCTAACGAGGCTGAGTGCACTCCGAACCAGGTCTCTTAGTGGGAGAAAATCCCCACGCTGGTACAGGAAATCAAACCTGGTTCTTCCGCTTGGTAAACAGGAACGCAACCACCACCCTAAGACTACTCAAAATGCAGATGCAGTATCGTTTTTAAATATATATGTAAAAGCATTGTGTATAAAATCATAAACTTTAAAGAAGAAACTGCGATTAATAATACTACAAAAAACATACTATTTTTGTGTGATTTCTCCATTTAGGTCGACATTTCAAAAAAATGAAATACCAAATACAATAGATAGTACAGATGGGCGATAAGCAACTAGGCCTTTATCAGCAAGTTCCTAAAGCAGTTAGTACAGTAAGACGACTACGCAACCAGGTCATCTCTCTGGATACACTAACTCAACAAACCTACAGACCCTTCGCGATATACTCAAGAACGTTAAATAGAGTAGCGACGTTTAACAATAAAGAAAAAGAAAGAAAACAGCTACTTTCTCTAAGAGTATTTTTAGCCTAATATTGCGAGAAGACTTCAGGCACAAACGTTTGGGCAATCTACAGCGTTATACACTGGGATACAGTCAATTGTCACCGCCAAAAACTAATAAACGAAAAGCTATGGGGCAGTGAATATGGAAATGGTCATAAACGAATTGTAAAACGTGCTGCCAGCATTTATGGTATAAACAATTGAAGCTACAATAAAATAACGGGCATGTATGTTCAGAGTAATTGCTGGCCCTATGTGGTGTCAGGGGCCATCAACTCTCTGCGCCCTGATGCACGGTTTGTGTGCGAGAACAAAGGTTATGAAATCATGGAACAACAGGGTGCAGTGTGGTTGCTTACACAGGTATCACAGGTGTAAGTACATTGGTGACTCAGGGCAATGCACATTACATCAATATTTACTTAATTTGTATACTAATACTTTTAATTATTGTAACATATGACTGTGTGACTAATCCCACTTCTGACACCAAAGTGACGAATGACAAGTAGTTACTTTTTCTGTCACTTTGTCTTCTAACACTGACTCACAGACAGACAGTTCTCCTTTTATCGTTAAGGGGAAGCAGCTGTGAAACTTGTTTTAAAATTATGTGTGTACCGTACTTTCAGAACCTGCCGTCGTTTACGCTGCACAGCCATTTAAAAGCCTGCTACGTAACGACTTAAATGTTCATGTGTGGGTGGGCGTGGCTCCCGAAATGAATTACATTACCCCATTACAGCAAAATCGTACACGATTTTGAAGTTTATATGACACAGTCGGAAGTATGGTGAACTTTTTGTCTCTGACCATGTATTAACCACGTGATCGTTTTTCTGAATTTGATATTAGAACTTTTATTTATAAAAAGAAATTGCAAATTGTAATATCGATTGTGAGCCTACTTTCTATGTAAAGAAAAGGTTCACAGCTAGTAAGTCCAGCAGCAAAATAATTAGTTATGTTATGCACGAGTAAAGATTACAGAATGCACTAAGTACTTTAAATACATTAAAATCTCCAAAGCAACTAAGAGTAGCAAAACTTAAAACTCCACATACAAAATCAGCTTTATACGGAAAAGTTTTTGGTATATTATACTTTATCAAAATAACTAAGGTATTTTTATTGAAGTATAAATCTTCATCACGATTTTGTGACTAATAAAATTGATATTTTGAATCTATTAACACAGCTTTTTATAATTTTGCATTATTGTAAAATCATAAAAATATTCAAACTTAGGCAAAAAAGAAATATTTTAGCGTTTTAAAATGTTTCATGTTTATTTGAAATATAAATCTTATATATTTAAACGAGCAATTCGTGTATATATATTTTCCGAGCAACTTGGAAATGGCTCCAACGATTTCCATCAAATTTTGTATTCAGATAGGGCTTTGCTTTCTATGTTCATATATATATAGGTGTGATTCCCGAAAAAACGCGATTTTGCATAAAAAATAACATTTTTTATTCCCGCTTCCACAGAGCAATTCTTGTATATACGAGATTCCCGGTATTTCAGAAACAGCTCTAAATGTTTGGTTAAATTTTTGTATACATGCATATTACTTTCACGGTGTTTTCTCTACTCACTTTTAGGTAACACATTCACATCTCTTTCTCTACCCACTCCTCTATAAACAATTTTCCATAAAAAACCTGATTTTACACCAAAGAACATTTTTATCTCCGCTTTTATAATAAGTCATATCATGTTCTGTGTTTTTGAAATAGAAATACTGTTACATTCACACTGTTTTCTCTTCTCACCTTTAAGTAACACAATTCACAGTGGTTTCTCTACTCACTCTTCCACAAAGAAATTATACAACTTTCTGTATGTTTGAAGTAGGGATGCTGCATATTACGTTCACAGTGATTTCTTACTTACTTTTAGCTAACACATTCACATCTCTTTTTCTACTCACTCTTCTAAAAAGAAGTCACAATTTTATGTATGTTTGAAATAGAGATGCTGCATATTACATTCATAGTGGTTTCTCTACTTACTTTTAGGTAACATATTCACATCGCTTTCTCTACTCACTCTTCTATAAAAAATTTTCCATAAAAACGTGATTTTACACCAAAAAACATTTTATCCCCACTTTTAAATTAAGTAATACAATTTTCTGTATGTTTGAAACAGAAATGCTACATATTATATTCATACTGTTTTCTCTTCTCACTTTTAGGTAACACATTCACATTCTCGGTATTTCAGAAACGGCTCTAAAGGTTTGGTTAAATTTTTGTATACATGCATATTACTTTCACAGTGTTTTCTCTACTCACTTTTAGGTAACACATTTCACATCTCTTTCTCTACTCACTCTTCTATAAACAATTTTTCATAAAAAACGTGATTTTATACAAAAAAAGTGTTTATCCTCACTTTTAAAATAAGTCATACCATGTTCTGTATGTTTGAAATGGAAATGCTATTACATTCACCCTGTTTTCCCCTCTCAATGTTAGGTAACACATTCACATCACTTTCTCTGCTCATTCTTCTACAAATGTCATACAGTTTCCTGTATGTTTGAAATAGAAATGCGCATATTACATTCACAGTGGTTTCTCTACTTACTTTTAGGTAACATATTCACATCTTTCTCTACTCACTTTTCTTTAAACAATTCATATCACATCACCGCGAAATTCGGCACGTATATGTATTTTTCCTTGAAGAAAGTTTTTATGATAACAGCTTTACTACACAATATATTACTTTCAAATGGCTTTGTACTCGCTTTTGTTTTACGTAGCACATTCATATATCCCCTGTTTGCCCTTCAACATACAATTCATATAATTTTCTATGATTGAAATATAAATGCAACGTATTACACAAAAAAAAAGAAGAAAAAAAAACACACACAAAAACAGAGGCGAAAATCGCCGAGCGAAGCTCGGTCACCCAGGTACTGCGTGATCTTATGAAGGCTCTTGAAAATTATAGATTTTTCTGTTTGCTTTTGTTTAGCAAGAGAGCTTTAATTTTAAGAGTTGAATTCATATCTCTATGCTTTTTGAAATCATCCTAATATTTTCTGTATCTGAATTTTTGCTCAATTCACATAATGTTCAAGATACAGATTTTAGTTTTTTTGTCCATATATTATTATAATCTAAATCATTGGAGCCTCTTTTTAAACTGAAAAAAATAATGAAGTATTTTCCTTGTCAAGGTAGTATGAGATGGATTTTGTTGAAAACCTTCATTTTGTATCTTTGGAAGAAGTCGAGTTTGAAAACGCGTTCATACTCTCACACATACATACAAGCAGATGTAGAGTTTTTTTTTTTTTCTAAAACTTGTGTCGAATTTTTTGGATGGAATACATTATCACCTCTTACCTATTATGTCGGTCTGGGTGGCTCAGTTGGTTAGACGCTGGCGTACTTATCCCAAGATGGCTGGTTCAAACCCGGCCCAGACCAATGGTTTTTATGTGTGCTTAAAAATCATAGCTCCATGTCAGTAGATTTACTGGTATGTAAAAGAACTCCTGCGGGACAAAATTCCAGCACACCGGCGACGCTGATGTGATCCTGGCAATTGACAGCGTCGTTAAACAACAAAATAATTTTAAAATTTCTTACCTATTATGAATAGATGATAGTGAAAGTAATAATACAATCACAACAAGTAAAATCTTTGCTTATCAATTGCTGTTGACATGGTTATCAAAGTGTCAGGTTCTGACAGGCGGTTTTAGTCTAGGCCACGAGTAATAATTAATAATCCGTAAGCAATTAAATGCACCCTGTTCTGCTGCATCCATTATTAGTTTCCATATGAATGAAGGCTTCATTATGTTGGACGCATTTGACTGCAAAGGCGTGACAGGCGAGCAGGCATGTATGTACACAGATAGCTGCCCTACTCAGGTGTTGATTACTGTGTTCCATACAGCCAACAACAATAATTAAAGATCAACAAACAGGGCACTGCTAGACCACCTGCAGCTCAGCAAACGCCCAGGTTTAGCAAACACACCTGTACCGCCCTCTTAACGCCACGACGACTTAACGCACTCAAAATATTATTACTACGAGAAAAAAAATTATGGCAGGCCTTACGTACATCTGCGTTACCTGTTATTTTTATTTTTTATGGCTGGAAATTCCTCGTGACAAATGGCAGCTCGTCTTCTTTCCTTTTTATATTTACAGCTTAACGTCATCATGGCTGCACGTACTTTTTTACTGGGATGGTTGGGCTTTTACCCGTATATCAGAAGTTTGTGGAATATTTTTATTGTTGCAGGCGTAAGTTAGTAGGGGTGCTATAGATAAAAAATGCCAACCCTTCCCTTGTTTATTAGTCCAGAGGATAAAACACGCAGATGTTACACACATGTAGTAGTCATTCACTTTTCTTTCAGTGTCCGGGGTGAACACTTACGTCTCGTGAACTTCATTTTTTATTTTCTCGTGGCAATAAAATATCAATATGATTAGATGAAACACAAGAAGTTTTAGCTGACAGAAATTATAACATTGTCTAATATCCAGCAAGGATTAAGACGTGGTAGATCCTGTACTGTTGCAATATTCATAATTAAACAGATATCAGAAAAAAAAAAAAAAACATTAGAATTTAATTTACCAGCCTGCATGTGCTTTGTGGATCTTAAAAATGCATTAATTAGATGAGATCTGGATTTATTAAACTGATAGAAAACATATATTCTAATAATTTTAGACAAATAAAATCACAGGACAGTTATCAGAGAAAATGCCAATAATAAGGTGATTCTTTAAGTTCATTCGTGTTTAGCATCAGCTCAGGAAGAGCCTTCGCCTGCCGCCCAGCCACTGCGTCCCCCACCTTTGCCCACTACAGGTGTCATTGGTGGGGTGCAGTACTGGAGGGTGGGTTGTGGTCAGCCTACCCGGCCAGTTATGCGATCTTCGCAACCTGGGGCCACTATTTCTCCATAAGTAGCTCCTCAATTGATCCCCCTGGGACCTAACTAGGCTGAGTGTACCCCGTGCCAGACCTCTCAGCGGTGGAAAAATCCCCATGCTGGTACCGGAGATCGAACCCGGATCCTCCGCGCCAGAGGCAAGGGCGCTACCAACTGCGCTACGCGTGATGAATAACGAAAATTGACGATGCATTGCTAAAATGTCAATTTCTTTTGTAATTATAGTTTTTGTATATGTTAAACTTTTTTCTTATCCCTTCGACTTCGAATTATACAAGTTCTATTGTATCTTGAAAATTCTGTGACATTACCTTTATCATGAACGAATTTTTTAAAAGACAAAGACAAAATTTTGCTATAATCATTTCATCCCATTGAAATGCACAAATGTGAGTATGTCAAGTGACTTGTTAGTATTAAGTTTTGAAAATATTCAATGTCATATTGTTAAAGTTTAATGCGGTACTTAAAAGACACCTTAGCCGATTCTCATTTCCCCCGCAAGGGCCCTCTAGTAACAAAAGCGGCTTACGACATGCGAACCTTTGTGCTCTGTTTTCCTGTCGTGCATGTAACCAAATCTGTGATACTTAATTGAGATCAGTTATAATAAAAGATATACTGTCATATGAATACAAGAACATTTTAGGGATGACGTAAAGTTGTAATGGTTTGCGAAAGTTTATTTTTGTAATAAAATTCAATTGGTTTACACTGAGTTGCACATTTACACTTAAACGAAAATAATGTTTTTGTGGTAGCTCCTCTTGCCGGTTAGCTCACCTTAACAAGGTAGTTTCGGCTCTATCTTGTGTGTGGTTTACTAAACAGACGCAGTCGAACTGTCCGGAATTCTTATCGGGAGGCGGGTCTTTTGTTTGTTTAGTATAATTCCTTTTCCCCATGGCTCGGTGCGACTGCAAATAGCTTGAGTTGTACGCCGGGTAATGAAAGTAGCAAAAACTAAGTAATGGGTGGACCATTGCATAAAGAAAAGAAATAATATATTAACGATTCTTGTGCATCCATTGCTCTGCAGTGCTCTAACAATTTCGAAACGCAATTACCAAAATGTAAGTGCATAATTTTGAACTATATATCTCCTATTTTATTGAGTATCACAGGAGACACTGGACGTTTATGGCCACCCTTTAATTCACCCTCATAAGGTTATCTGTATTTTCACAAAAAGAAACCCTGTTTTAATGATGGCACTAATTTACAATGCCAGGCACTTGTTAGTAGAGGGTCTGTCTCTTCTATTTGCGAATTCAGAAAACACTTGCTGATTAATGCAATCGGGTGCATGAGAATGTTATTGCTCTAGCATCGATTTGGTGCGGTCTGACCTCAATTTATGTTGCTTCCCAATATAATGGGGTGTTACGGCTTCGTGACGCCAGCATTGCTACTGGAGATTTAATCAGGACTACCAACAGTTTTAATCAAGGAGAAACGGGTGGAGGGCGAAACCCAATTTCATGAAAGACGTAAAAGGGAATGTGAAACAGTGCCGAAACCTGTGGGGTCGTATTTTGTTTGGCGTTGTATGTAACCTTGCTTTTGTTTACGTGGGAAATGTGAGACAGGATTACTCATAACGGGTTTTAAAAACAAGGAGCAATATTTAACCATCCATTGTTTCATTTATTGAGATATTCATTATGTTAGAGTTTGGGTTACTGGTATGTAAGGTGAAAGCAGTTCCCTTAATATTTGTTCCATTACGAGGACAGGTGAAAATATTTTTTCTACGAGTATTAAATAAGACGCATTTTTAAATAACCAATATTTGCTTTCTCTACTTGCGATGGTAAGTAGAGATAATATTGCACTCAATCAAAAGTATTCTTTATTGAAATTTGAGCGGATATAGTTGTTTTGAGATCCCTCGAATTTTTGGATATTTCGATTTTTTTTCTTGTCCCTTCAGCTTGGAATTATCCAATTATACATATCTTATTAAAGACTTTGATAATGTATTAAATTGTAACTCTGGGAAATTCCAATAAAAGAGGAATACCTACCGTTAACATAAAGGTCTCTCCTTAGAGTGGTAGTAACACTACTGCTTACCAAGTGGGAGCCCTGGATTCGATTCCCGGTAGTGGAGTGGGAATTTTCTCCCCTTGGGGGACCTGGTCCGGGGTTCACTCAGACTCTTAAGTCCCCCAATTGAGGAATTACTTGATTGAGAAGTTCCGGCCGTATACACTGACCGGAAGGGACTGGGCACTGTATACGTCCCACCCTCCAGTACTGCACCCTGCTCAAGATATCAGTAGTGGCCAGAGATGGTCCGGCTGAGCCGGGTTAGTTACCATTGTGTATTAAACACAAAGAAACAAAGACTAAATTAAGATTGACAAATATCTAAGTATTAAATTAATAGATATATAATTGTTTTGAGATCTCCAGTACCCAAGAAAAAAAATTGATCTGTGACTGTGTGCGCGCGTGCGTGGGTATACGTGTGTGTGAACAGAATTACTATGAAAATTCGCTTAGATAACAAAATCGCATTCGAGTTCAGCACCACCTTCCGAAATTGCAGTACTTAACCCAAACCTTATCTGAAGCAATTACTTTCCTTATACTTTTAAGACCGTTCCTTAAGAGCTTGATTAAAACTTCATACGGAGGACAGAGCTAATCGGCAGTTCCCAAGAATTCAACATGGCCGACATTATGCCAAAAAGCAGTACTGCCAACGTGCATATTAAAAGCATTATTTCTAACCTCAAACATCACAGTGTTAAAGTAACATGCTTTCAAACGACAATAACGCTTGAACATCGTTACCCGCACAACACATGAACCTAGTTATATTCGACAAATCTTGTTGTGCAATAACAATTCTGGATAACATCACTTCCGAGCGCTAAATATGGTAACATATATATAATACACTGCTGTGTTGCAAACAACATAACGAATGGAATAATGCCAACCAGTTATAGTTTACAACAGTTGCCGTTACTAATGCAACCTAACAGATGGAATATCACCAAATATCACCAGACTACGCCATAACGAGGGAAAAAAGACAGTTGTTTTTTGGGATATCCCAATAAGCTGTGTATGAAATTAATACAAGGAGTAAAATGTATACCTGGAATTTTCATTGAATAGTCTGTAAAGTCCATTCACTCTGATTAAATTTTGTATAACTACAAAATAACAGAGAGCAAGAAACTTTTTGTGGAAAATATGTAATAAAGTATGGCTACAATTTATATAAAATAATTTTCGTCCTACGATTGATTTTATTCCAAATATTCCATTAATTTTCCCAAATAGAAATCTCTTACCTGATGGAAGAAGGTTTGCAGTTTCTTCTGTTTGTTTTCTCTCGCAAGATCTGATTACTGTGGCGACGGAGAGGTAATTTATTCCTCCATGTCTGGGATCCCTGAATACTTTCGTTCACTCATCACCAGATTCAATGTCTTCTGGTTCGCAACAGATCAAATAACCCAAATCAAATAAGTTGAACTGTAAAGGGAGCTTGCTGGTATTACAACATTCAATTAAATTTTTATGTTCATTTATTTACCAGTTCAGGCCCTGAATAATCACAATGGGACCTGTCGAGTATTATATGTCTTATTTGTAACGTAAGCTATGACTTTCGCAGTCCTGTATAATAATTATATAATACTTTGATTACTTGAATTAAATAAAGTAGAATTCCACACAACCAAATGTTAGGGTGGGCTAGGATGTTTTTTGGTATAAATGTGCAAAGCTTCGTCTGACCAAAGAGACTTGATTCATATATTAGAGATAGAAAATAGATTGAAAAGAAGGATAGTAACAGATGTAGAATAAACTATTTTTCCTGAAACCCATCACAATCATATTAAAATACTTTCTGATAATAACGTTTAGGGAAATTAGAGGAACATTTGGAGAAATGAACACTATGCAATTGTCCCTGCTCTCTAGTAATTCAATCTTGAATATTTTAAACCTACCTGTTTACTCTAGAAAACATTGCTATGTGTGCAATAAAGTGAAAAAAATATCCTTTGATACTCAAATAAAGTGGAATTGAAATTAGACGCCATACTTATGGATCCCCCGCATTTTTAAAATGGTTGGAAATATTTTATAGTGAATGTCCATGGTTTCACACACGCGCACACAATATGATTCTTCTTTTGCAATGTTAGAATGGGATTTAATTTAATAAACCCATGTCTCGCAAATGCATTTTACGTATTCATATAACATAATTATAGTAGCAATGTGAAAGGAACACTTTATCTACAGTGCTTATTAAGAAAGCAAATCTGTTTTGCCGGCCGGACGCAGGCTTCTTGCATTCGACCACAGCGCCGTTGTATTGGCAGTGGTTGTGTCAGTAACTCATCCACTGGTAATTATGTTATGCTGTGATTACGATCAGGCCGGGGTGGCTCGAAATTGAGTTTCACCTATATACAACAACCTTGTGTTCCAATCAGGGGGGTAACACACACATACACACCCCTTCTCTTCACCAGCACGCACCTATCTACTACCCCTATTCTGTTATTTCCGTCCCTCTGTTGTACCGCCGGCTGCATCAATGTGATAGTGCACTCAGGGGGTTAGTTTTGTAAATATAATCTCCTAGGTTCGCATGCATTAGAGCATGGGCCTTGGAAGAATAGTTCACAGCCTGATAACGCTTAATGCGAAACACTACAATGAAAGCTGAAACAGAAAAGAAAATGTCTTCACCTGTTACGTACAACAATGGCAATGATACGTGGTATTATTTAACTATTGTTTTTTCTAGCCAAGTAAGCTTTTACACATACAGGATGTTAAAGATGTAAGTGTAGATATTTGTATTGGTAACTCAGTACAATATAATAAACATCAATATTTACTTCGTTTGCTAATTAATAATTTAAGTTGAAAAGAGTAATAAGTTTTAGGTTGGTTGGTAGCTTCAAAGTACGCGTGTTACACATAAGCCATATGTGTTTATTTTCCTTGAGAGCGTGGGACAGGTTGTAGGGAGGTGCAAAGCAGTTCTCGCGATAATAAATGTCAGGTTACTTGCAGGAGGAATCATTCGCATCACTTACGTATTCAAATATTCAGTTATGTTGTGCATATTTTAACCTTTCATAGAGACAACAATCGGAAACTAGGTTTCAGCACGTTCAATTGAGGATTTAGCGCCTATTCTTGCATTAACAACACATTCACTGTTAATACAATGTGTAACTAAATTCTACAAGATGTTTTCTGTAAGGCTAATGACCCCAGACTACCTGGACTAGTAAGTTAAGTGTTGAACTGATATATGTAATGTCAGAGAAGATAGAACAAACAATGGGTGGTGCAGCAAGCTCAAAAGCCACTCAAGTGATATTGGCAATACATGTACAGTTAAAAAGCCCAAGTATTTTTGACGGACCTGTAGCTACGAGTTTAAAACACCCTATATTTTCATTTCATAAATTACTAAAACGTTAAAAAGGATTTACGAAAACCTTGTTCTTGAATACAAACACAGCAGACAAAAGCAAAAGGGATTCTAAACTACCAATACTAGGTAAGAAAGCTTTAGTATGTTATTATCAAGATCGTTCGCAGGGTATGTGAATATTTGGAAAAAGAGAAATATGTGTTCATCTAACTTTATGTTTAATTATCTTTCCAACTCCCGGCATCACCACCGCTTAGGCTACTAGCGTTGTATCATAGTTATGCCTAGGACTTTTAGGTCCTAAAAATCTTAAATTAGGTACTTAAAATATGTTCTATCACAAATCAAAATATGTTCTAAAATTACAAAAATAGGTGAATAAAAATGACGTTATTTTATTTCCCATTAAAAATTAGCCGTAAAGCTTCACAATGTCTTCATTGTGCATATCCATAACTAGAGTCACAGTAAACAACAATCACCTATTCTAAGGTTTTCACCGGCTTATAAACCGAAAATGTGCGTTCCACATCAACAGATGTCACTAGAGTATATTTAAACGTTGGTATTAGACGAAAGGGAACAGAACATTCATGTTCAGGTGTATTGCCAGACAAGATGTCAGAAACTGGGCAGAGAACTATCAGACCTGGGTTTCTTTGAAACACTGGTTTGCGTTCTTCACCAACATAACTAGGGACCAAAGTGATATCTTGCGTTGCCTGTTCTATCAATCTCAGTTGCGGGTAGACCAGTTTGCCCGAAGACTCTAATGGCAACCAGAAATACATCAGGCCATTACAGCGTTGCTATAAGTCCGAGGTCTGGTCATAATATGCACAGTGTCTGTATATCTTATGACATTTCTATTAAAAAGCTTTGGATTAGAAGTGAAGAAAGGTTCATTTTAAAGCTTTTTAAAACTGTGTTAGCTGACTAAAATGCTCTCAATTACACAGATCCCTTAAATATTTAAAATGAAACACTTTATCAAGAAAAATTCCGAGTTAAATCAAAATGTGAAGTTCAATCAGGAGACAGGGAAATCATCGCTGTAGTAAGTGAAGATATTTTATTACTGAAGCCACCAAGTCCCCTTATAAGCAGAAAACTGCCTTGTGCAAATATTCGTTTAGCTTTTTGCTTGATCCATCGTGACATTTTGGATGGGGCAGTAAAACACTACCCCGTTGAATTATGGCTAGGGACCGACATTTCATTACCGAAGGGCGGCGTTTAATGAAGAGAGTTGGGCCCTCGAAGAGGCGAGGTGACATTTTCATATCACATTGCACCTGCCTTACTCAGTGGTGACCAAAGTTTCAGGTAAAGTGCAGACAAATAACCACTATGTTTATTTTATGTTCATTTTATGTGCCTTGTAAAAATCATCGGCGGGAGTACGGGAGACACGACAGTCAAATGTTTAAAAACAAGACGCTAATTGTTTTGAAATGAATGAAAAAGTATTGAATAATTCAAATCAATAACATTGCACTTTTTTGGAAACGTAATTTGAGATTACCTGTGTTTTAAACACGTCTTCATTTTTTGTAAAGTAAGCTTTTCTCTAAATCTTACGGTTCGCCACTTATACCGAATTAAACTAAATTCATTCAGGTTGTAGCCTGAGAAGCAGGATCTACATTTTATTAGTCATTTAAATATCTTAAACATTTGCAACCACTATCCAACTGCTCTCATTATATCTTCATGTAAATAGTACTGTACTCAGATTTAACTTGCATTTTTAGTATATATGTATAAGGCATTAAGACTACCCAACAAGTATTTTGGTAGACTATATCTTAAATATACATATATCATTTGAAACTGTATAAGGTGAACGTATATTTAATGGAAAAAAATAAAATATATACTTCTAAAATATTAATTTCTTAAGAATTGTTGGATTGTATTCAAAACAATGTTCTGTTTCCCTTCCAGGTTTTCATAAGAATTGAACACGCGTGTCGTATATTAATCCTTATACCCACTTTCTACGATACACTTTGTCATGTTCGGCAAATTTCTTAATTAAAGAAACTTTCAGGTAAAAAGTCTACAAAGTGATACATTCACATAATTTTTTTCGGCCAGTATATTGTTTATTATTTCTTACAAAATCTTATTTTGTATCTATTTCAAGTTAATTAAAATAAACGTGGTTTTATTACACCGTTCGTTGGAGAGGGAGATTCAGTGGGCTGAAGTGGTGGTCGAGTCTTTAAAAAGTATGTCACTATGGCACGCTTGTTTTGAAATGCCTACTCTGTGATACCAGAAGAAATAAACGAATGACAACACCATTTAAAAAAAATTATATTTGCGATTAAATTTGAAAATCTTCGTGCTGTATACTTGAATGCTGGTAAACTTAAATGCCAAGCATGTCATTTATTACATATTTCGCTTTTGTTTTTAATATGCCCGCACACACAATCTTTCTCGTATTTAATTTTTATTCATGAGACCTTAAAATATACATATATTTCCGGTGAAATCTTTGTATCTTTTGGATGGGATGCAACAAGTATAAAATGCAGGCATTTAATTCCTTGTAAAATTTCCTGTAAAATATAAATGTAGTTTTTACTACGTCATGACTGAAATAAGATATAGAACAATAACGTTTACTCAAGTTTATTTAATGTTAGTGAACACGGTCTCGCAAATATATCTGACCCTTTCAGGTGAGTAGTAACTAAGGAGATACCTTTTCTTTTCACAGCCTGTAGTGAACAGATTGAGGTTAGAATCGGCAACTCTTTTGGACAAACCTTGCAAACCACAAGAGGGGGATACTATGGGGTTTTAAAAAATGAAGCGCAATCATTCGACCTTCCACCCCGTTATCCCAAATGGAGTGGCCAGCTCGCGACATTTTATATCTCTCAGGAAATACATCATCCATTTTTCTTTATCCAGCCAAGCTCCAACAAAAATGTCACAACACAACGTGTTTTTCGTAATCGCACGTGAGCTCTCAGTTTCAGTCTTCTCCCTCTTCTAGTGTGTGTTTCTTTCCTTGTCACTCACATCACATGCAATAATGTCTACAAATTCAGTCCAAGAGATAGAAACGTATCCATTATTGATTCTATAAATTTGTGTTGTATTCATGACCAAGTATGTTGTGTGTTCTATTATATTGTAATTAATGTGGCTAGCAATTCTCAGTATACGAATTGCTTAAGGCCAAAGTTTTCTCTGATTTTTGAGGGGCTTTGTTTAATCCCTTTCTTGCTCATTGATAACCTAAAAAGTAAGATCTCATTCGTTACGCATCTAATACTTTTTTCACATAAAATCCAATTATTCTATCCAAAGTAAAATAGTAAAATTAGTACTTGTACTTATGAACTATTTCAAATTGTGTACACGGAATTGTGTAATTAATAAAAAGAATGCAGAATTGACATTTTACCGTTTGCACCATGTCAGTTTCCATTTATCATAAGTCTACCAAATTATGCATATGAAGTACAGACACTGTTTTAACCTGAGAAAACATAAACGGTAAATATTTTGGAAGGAGTTAACATAGTTGTTTCACATAAATTTAATGTCACACTCCTCTTTTCCACCCTCCATGGGCGTGTAAGGTAATAGTGACTGGCATTGGCTATGCACCACTTTGAGTTTCACAAATTAAGAAAGTTAAAAGGAGCGCCAACATGTTTCATTCAAATTCCAACCGCAATCCCTCCAGCTTTGTTCCTTGCCCTCATATCCTTTACGTCACCAGCGAAGGGTAACTAGGAAGGGGAAATGTACCTAACTGCCCTGTTTCCCCTCAATGACACCAATGTTATAAATGAATGGAACTTAGACAATTGAAATAAAATTCACAATTATATTGCAATTATGCGTCTTAAATGGATGTTAACCTCAAAGTCCAGAGGTCCAGGTACAATTCCCGACTGAACGGTGGGAGTTTTCCTTTAGTCAGGATGATTCCCTGTTTTCTCTAGTGTCTGGAAGCATGAACGAGAGTGTGAATGTGCATGTAAATTTAATATAATAATCAAAAGTGATTGAAAATCAAAGATTAACACTGTAAACAATTGAAAAATTGCTTCAAAAACACAGTCGCCTATATGACCCGACGTATTAAAGGGACTATGCATACAAATACAAGAAAACCGAAAAATGGTAAATTACTTCTTTTGTTTCTCATCATACCATGTCTAACACATTGAAATATGAAGTCCAACATACATATGGTGTTATTTTTAAATACTTGCCTGCGATACTCTCATCATTACGCTTCTAAGGTAGTTACAATAAAGATATATTGAAAGCGTTTTGGTAAATAATTATTATGAGAAGTATAAAACAAGCTTTACAATTTCTCTACTACGAATAGTAAGTAGAGGAAGTATTGTATTCTACCCAAAAATTCGATGTCGAAATTTCAGTGGAAATTACGCTTTGAGCCCTCTGAATCGAAGAAAAACGTTTTTAGAAAAAGCGCGTGCGTGTGTGAGAGCGTGAAAGGAGCGAGTCTATGTTACGAGAAAAAACATGTGAGTTGTAATATTGCGAAAGACAACAGACTGTGTTAAGGTTAGTAAAAGAGAACCGTATTGTGGGCAAGAGTTTCAGAAGAAATAATTGGGCTAATTTTGCCGTCTTTTAGAGTATTTGTCTTATTCTGCTTTAAAGCTCACGTGGATTACATTAATTACATTTGTTTTGGCAAGCTAAAACAATGAAACTTCAGGAGTAGTTAGTTAGGTATATGATGAAGCGTATATTATGTGAGGTTTTGTTCATAATGCTGTAGATTACACCCCTATCTAGGTTAAGTTTTCATAAACAAGACTTAGGTTTAGGGAGCAGGTCATAAGGCGAGAATATTACCAAGTCACCGATAAATCTTGAGCCAAGAAGAGCTATTATGTTCTTCAACTACCAATAATTTGTGTTTTACAACCGTTGGAAGATGAGATTAACGAAAACATGCTGATGGAAGATGTTCTGAATTATCTTCGTTGTGTAATGTTTATTGTGGGTGTAATTTTGTTGTTTGTAAGCATGTAATAGTCAAGACGGCTTCTATCTCGTTTTTCACAAGGTTACAAACCAAGGATATGAGAAAGCCTTTTCCATTTGGACCAATAACTGCTCTCTATCCTGCTAGTTTTATCGTTTATATATTATGTTTGTGTTTTGTCTTCTTTATGCAATCTTTTCTCTGTGTAGGCCACTGTTATCGGGAAAGAATATCAATGTTGACTTTGTCTTTGGCCGTAGACAAAAATTAAAATTCTACAACTGGGCATTTTAAATCTTATTTTTATCAATATAAGTATTGTAAGCATGTTTTATGAAACTGACATTGATATTTTATGTTTTACACATGTTTTTTGTTCTCTGTAATACGTATAAATTGCATAAGAATAGAAGCTTCGCTCAGAACAGAGCTCATTTTAGCCAAAACTGTTTCTAGGTATTTTCATTACTGTTCTTGAAGTTCAGTGAGGTGGTGAATCATCATATCGGAGCACGATGACTATAAGATTTGTCTCTCCACATCATATGCTGACCAATGTTATATCCAAATTTAGCATAACAGTACACATTTATTCATTGTTGATCTATAAACAGTATTTTGTATGTTTGGTTTTTTGTTAGGCGGCACCGTGGCTTGCGTCTCAATAAAGTGGCCCGGGTTTGATGCAGGATAAGCAGTGTCAGGCGGGTATTTTGCCAGTTCTCCAGTTTTCCCCTCCATTGAATCAGTTACTCGATCACTTTTCCTTTCATATATTCCACCAATATTTCCTAGTTTCTCCTTCCTCACTCTCATACCAGGGATGATGATCACCCGTCCTGGCTACTCTCTCTGATCCAGAGTTTCTCTGCTCCTCGACAGGTGCGCACTTGTAAGTCCTGGGGTGTGGGCAGGAGTGGTGTAAATCCTCTATACCAAGAAGTACAGAGAAATCAGTATTTCTTGTTACTGTTAGTAACATTTTGTTTCCTAATCACTTTCAGCTCGAATATGAAGCTCAAACTCTTCTAGAGCATATCTGCAATCTGGGCTTCGCAATCACGGACCGCTTCTTCTCATCGAAGAAGCTTAATACACACACGCCCGTGCATACAGACACAGACACACACACACAAACACACACACACACACACACACACAAACATATATACATACATATATATAGCGGGTGGAAGGGAAATTATTACATTAATTTAGACGAGTGGTAGATACCGGTATTTGGAACACGTTTGGTATCTTATGTTTTTGTCTCTCACCATTTCCTACGGAGATATTTTAGTTTTCTCGAAAACAGACAACACTGTAGATTGTGTGTGTGTGTCACTTTCCCTAGCTCAGTACATAAACAAACACCGTAACAGTGCTTGTTGAGAGCACAAATACATACCCAGCCTTGTCCTTCCGTATTTAGTGCGCGAGTGTAGGCCAATCACAACCATTAGCTGCCAAAACAATACACGAAACCGAAAGTGCCTGAGCTGTTTACATTCATAAAATAGGTCAATTCCCTGACTAACCTCAATGCAACTTGTCGATTTACTGCACGTCTGAAAGAGCTGCTTGGAGTATTCCTTCACGTCTTTTAAGTGATTAATTATTTCGAAACCCTGTGTGATGTCCCATAATTACTACCAAAGCTACGTCAGAAATAACTTACTCTACGCATCTTACAAGTAAGTAACTTATCTTCGGACATTCTTGTGAAATTACGCATTCAATTTGAATCAAAAACAATTTATTTTTTCAAAATCGGCTGATCAAAGAACAAAATGATAGTACACCTTTTTGTTTGTAACGCTTCTATGAAGCACGTATTAGGAGTGTAATGACTTCCCCTGCACCTGTATAATGTATTTGTTTGAATTTTGCAATACTTACGTTTTCTTAAATGTGAAGTCTTTCTTTCTTTTTTTATGTTCTGGCATGCAAAGACAGTGTTACTTCAAAGGCATTATATAGGTACCAGCTGTTTTCTTAAAAGGTTTGACTAACGCTTAAAACCCCGGATATTGCTACATTCCTCTTGCACCTACACATTGTTAATGAAATTGAGTGATTATTTTCAGTCTGCCTACTAGTCTACATGCTTCCTCTTTAAAGCGTGGCCGAAGCACAGAGTGGAGTGAACTTGGTGTTCCCTCTCCGTGGCTTTATTTTGAAAACAAGTGGCACCACGGCGGTGGCTGCCGGGAGGGGTGAGTGTATACCTGTTGAACCCCTTGCGTACTATAAATCAACAGGTTGGGCCCGCCTGCAACACCGACGCTAATGTTCTTGTCATTTTCAACTGTAAATAGAGCAATTAAAACCGAGCTCAAAATGACAGATCCTCGCCATTTTCCAAAACCGCCCTTCTTCAATCATTGTTCTTAGTTTTATTAACGTCGTTTGCTAATGTTTATCGTAGAAATCATCATCATCATCACTGTCATTTATCACAACTACTGAGCGTCACTGTGATATATTGTAGCTGTTAAATGTGTTTTTAAAGGTTTGAAATAACGGTGGAAATTTGTCTCCTAATACAGACTACAAGTTGTTGTGTAACAGAAGGTTAATGTTGGAACGCTGGATGTAGACTGAGTGCAAATGTGTTCAATTAACTTCTAGTAACGCAGATCTCAATGGAGCGAGACTGGTGATAGGTAGAGCTGGGACATATTCTTTTGCTTGCAGTATGTGCGAGGTGGGAGTATATATGGATAGTGCGGTGAGGGGAAGGGTAACCTGAAACTAGACATCACAGTCAGGAGTGTAAAAACAGATATAATTTAAAAAGTAGGCATTACGGATACATGCATTTATAGTGATAAACATATAAACATTGTATTATCTTCTCATTCGTCTGTTTGTTAAATAGTTAGTATACATCAATATCACAAATTATATATAGACTTATAATTTCAGTTCACTAAACTTGACTTGTACCTACTCATTACACACTCAACACGTTTCAGCAGCTTGTTTCTGCCATTTGCAAGATAAACTGACCTCGACATTACAAGTTAGCGCTGACGTCACGCTGAGAATTTCTTCAAAATATTTGTGTCGCAAATGAAGGGCATTAAACTTAAATACCAAATGTGGTTTTCAACCAACTTTTCGTTTTTGAATCACCCTGTTCACACACATACGAATATTTTTCTAAAAATGATTCGGAGTCCTCAAAACATATATCTGTAGTAAGATCTCGACATTAAAATGTTTGGTGGAATACAACATTTGATAGGTCATACATTTATACTACACTAAGTGTGAAATTATATCCTTTTAATTTTTGGCTTAAAAAGTCTGTAAGAATGTCAATAAACATTACTTATGAGTTTAGTTGTGTACTCACTAATAATCTGACTGGGTCCAAGCTTAACGTTTGATCACTGGATGTCAGATTAAAGTGCGTATTTTATGACGTCGTTAAAAGCTGCCCTTATTCTGTATTTTCAACCCATTCTGTAAGAAAGTTACATCGCTTAGCTAATCAGGCATAAATTTGTACAGTTCATTTTGAAACTTCAAGAAGGTTACTTGTTATTTTATAATTATTAAAACTAATATTATTTTCACAGGGTAACTGTTTCAGAATGGACCTGTGTGCGTCGGATAAAGCAATTCAGGACGACGTTTTGGGTTACGCTAAGCTTAGCATAGCTTGCCTTCAGGGTCGCAGGTTCTCGTGCTTGAAGATGCTGTGAATGAAGCCTATCTCAGGACTGGCTGAGTACAATAATACAACAACGTGTTCCGTCATTAGCTAGGTTTTACTCGAGATAAGAAGTTCTCATTAAAACATTGGTAATAACTCAAACAGTACCGCACAAAACTTTGCGGGCAACTGTACTCTTTATATTCTCGAAACATAACATAGGGAAGTAGAGCTGCTTGTTTGGTAACATAAACTGTTTCCTGGCGTGTTTATTACGATATACTAAAGCGCGTCTCACCCTTAAAAGACAGTACACGTTAAATGGAGCGCAGTGTTGCAACATGTACTAGTTGCGAATCTTTCTCCGCGAGCGACTCGAGGTGGCCTGAGTCCTGCACTTAGTCCTTCAATTGCTGCTTGACGAGACGGGCACTTTTAACTTTGGTATCCCTCCACGCCTTTGTTACTGTATGACCTAAATTTACAAATGACTCGTCTGTATAAACAATTGATTTCCCCTGGTCCCTAAACCTTTTACGTCTTTTAGATATTTATGCCCCCATCTGATGATATCGATATCGTCTCTTTCTATTAATATGCACTTGTTACCCTTCTTTCATATTCGAACCCCAAATCAGAGTGGCCCTTGAGAAATTTGGTAGGGTCTCATCACTGTTGAACTGTGACAAAATTATATTCAGCGTGGGTGGAATATTTGCAAACAGTAAAGAATGAACAATTCGCCGCACTCCACCTTGCACTATTCAATCATATTGCGTTAACCTAGCGTTTTGTGTAGTCCCGCCCTTTTTGCTTTCTTTTTCGATGGCGTTCTTAGAGGTCCTTTCATTAGTTCCTTTTTAATCATACACACTACTGCTTCTGAACACCCGATAGCCTTAGCTGTTTCTTTTACCGCCTTACTTACACGCATTTTACTTAAAATAATCTAACACATTCATAATTATTTGGCGTTCCTTACTTCTTTATTTACCAACATATCGTCCCTTCCTAGCTTCACCCTCCATAACTACAAATATTTACAAAACTATTAAACAAATAACGCAATAACAGCTCACAGTTACACACACGGCTTCTTTCGAACTAAAGCTAGTGCTGCTCCTTATACTATCTTCTGTGTCAGGCCTGACGCTGAATAGATGAATACCTTTTGTTTGCCTTACTGGATAAAAGAAAGAGGTTACTGCCTTTTGGTTTATTTTAAAAACTTTCTCCAACCTTCCTCAACATTTGTTCTCGCTGGTTCCCTGATGTAAACTCAATAACAAAAAAGTTTCACACTGCGTCACTTTTGCAGTGCACATATATAAAATTTTCCGAAAACATTTAATTTAAAAAATTATAACACTTAACTGGGTAAACATAGAGAATTCAAAGTAGGTAGGTAGTAGCACTATAGTTTACTCTAGCTAAGAAAAAAATATAGATGCATTCTAGCAGTTAGTTTGTTAGTTAGTGCGTGATGAGTGTAGAAACAGCAAATATCGGACTTCTATTGAAAAAAACGTTTTCTGAAGAAGTTTGGACCTATAGAAATGTATAATGACTCTGAAAAGGATATAACCTGATAGAGAAAAAAATTCTGCATAGGATAATGTGTTCAAACCTGAAATTTATAACAAATGAATATTTATACCATGCTATTAGGAATCTGGCAACAGAGCGAGGGTAGAAAAGGACGCGGCTAATGGCAACTTGTATGCGCTAGATAGAGACAGAGATGTCCCATTTAACTCCATACTGTCTTCTAAGAGTGAAACGCTATATAGCTCACTGTATCTTCGCTGAAGGACATTCGTCTATTCATATTTACTGGTACATAATGTTAACTATGGATAGGTGCTTCCCTTGCAACTAGTTGAACAATATAATAAAACATGAGTAGGTATACTCTGCTTGTTGGAAATAATCACATTTAATATTTAAGTTTGAAGTCTTCTAAGGATATGATACGAATATTTTCAAAAACGTTCTACAGCTCCAAGCCACCCTTCCTATGTAAAATATGTTTATATTCTCAAAAATATGAGTAACAGTATTAAATAGAATGCCATTAAGTTGGTATGTAGGTATATTACTAATAAACTTTATGCCTCGAATTTCTGCGAAAAGCACGTGAAGTCCAATTCATTTTTATGAATATTATGTACCTTACTATAAGATTAAATGTGTTAGAGACCGGCTGAAACTAAATAGATGAAACATGTACATCTTGTGAAAACAATCATTGTATCAATTTTCGTGTTATTAACCATTCCCAAGATATTCATTTTTATTGGTTTTGATTTTGATATACGTCATGCGTTTTAGAAATGCTAAGTCACCATTATTTTGTTTTCCAAGATATAATTTTAAAGCCAGCATATACCAACCCGATTTTTAAATATCTCACTTGAACCTCCTGTATCCCTATTGTACCTATGTATATCTCGACTGACATAAAATGTTACAAAAATGTATAACATTTTATAAGAACAGTTTATACCTACAAGAGATAAGAGTGATTAGTGAAAGCCATGTGAATATAACATTCCTATTTTTAAAAGTATTGTGACGGCGGTCTCATGCCTCAAAGGCACTCAAGGTCAAGCACTTCATACCACTTGCTGCTGGGCAACGTGCGCCTGGTAAACAAGATAATAGGCGGCCGGAAAAAAGACTGATTCTATAGGTAGATTGTTCGCGGAGCAATGTTTACTAGAAGTGTATTTTCCAGTGAAGTCACCGGCATTTCGTCTCAGCTGTGTAAGTGAACGAGGAGGCAGTTATAGTCAGCTTTTGAGTTAGTATATAAATTGTGTTGTGCACAGTCAGAGCTGGAACAGCTTTTAGTGAATGAATCGTCGAAGTTGTTTGGGTATAACCATAGAAGGTTATTTATTGTTTGGTCCTACCATTTCACGCGCATTCTGGACTATCTATACTATAGTAAGAAGGTTATTGTTCTACATTTTCGTTCACCAACTATGCAAACTTATACACAAGCCATCCAGAATGAAAAGGACTTAAATTCGCAGAAAATTCAAGTTCATTTTGACACGCAAGTATCTTAAACCAATGCTGTTTTAATGAAAATCGTTAATAATATTTCAAAAAATCGAAAATGAGACGGATGAGACGGTTTGTTTGTAAGCCCTCAAAAGAAAATGCGATCTATAGAGACTTTGGAGGCCAACCGTTTTATGTTAGTTGTAAATAAGCAACAATACTTAGTAAAAGCAATATAACCTATTTAAAATTGAGAAGTTAAAAGTAAATTATAATGTATCAAGTGTATCTGTATTTCAAGAGCAGTGTAAATCATTATGAAAGACGTAGAATAAGCAAAATCACAATGTCGATGGTGTGCAGGGATTATCTTGTTACCATACTGACATTGGTTCCAATCTCTTTGGAGAAGGCATCCGAAGTAGAATACTCCTTGGCATGATGTCATCGTTGCCAAGGATACAGTGAGTAACGTTTAGAATTGAAAAAGCCAAGTAAGAAAAACTGTGGAAAAATAAAAAGACCAACAACAAAACGAGTTTAATAAATATAGTTGTGCTAAATCGCGTGTGTGCGGCTATATCAGTTGTAAATTAGGTGCTATAAAAGGAGACAACATTTCAATATATAAGATAACTGTAGCTTTCTCGTCGCCAACATCTGGAGACAAGAGTTTCAAGCGAGCAAGACAATTAGAACAGTGAGAAGGTAAGGATATGAGGCCCTGTCGTAAAAATATAAGAAGCATCATAACAAATATAAACCTACTGAATCATACTGCACCAATAGCTTCAAAACTGTACTCCAAAAACATGCACAAGGAACATACTAATACTTGCTTCAGGATAGTTGACTACGTATGAACTAAGGTTATGTTGTAGAGAAAGTAATAAAAATGTTGATGCTACGCGACATGACAACGTAGAGCAGTAGAGGGAGGATCTTTGAGGAGTTAGTTATCTAGTGCCTTTGGTTATGTATGTATATATAACCTAATAACCCAGTAGGAAACTTGTTTGCTACCGTGGAACGTTAATGCACGAGGCTACAGATGACAGTTCCTTTGATGTGCTCTTTAATTCCTGTAAACGGAACAGCGCTGTGCTCACTAACAGAAGAGGGTGGGGGGGGGGGGGGTGTCTCTCTTCCCCATGGTAAGGATTCAAACCCAGTGCAACAAGGGACTTCATGCCTTGTAGCGTCACCCGCCGGAGATTCCTCGGCTCACGAATGACACAAAATGAAAACATGAAATTCTGCCAGACTTTACTTCAGACTGAGTGAAACCTTACCGTTACAGGTTTTACCTTATAACAGCGAACTACAGACCAAGCAGACTTACTCTACGTTCAGTACTCTAGCTTAGGAGAAGCAGGGATTGAAGAGGCCAGCGAGTGGGAACGGTAATCCCAACTAGTTTTAAGTCGCGAGTTCGAATCCCGGTTAGGTGAGCATCATTTCACCCATTTCATTCTTAGTCGAATCTGATGTAAGCTGTTAAAGGACGCTAAATCTTAAAAAAGTTTTATTACACATTAAAAAATTAGTTACATTCACGTGGGTTTCTCTACCAGCTATCACTTAATTCTATATCTCTTCTACAAACGTTTTTACAGAAAGCTTATATTTTCATTTACTCCGTGTATATAAAAATAAGCCTTTGCTGAAATATTCATATAAAATCTCATGTTACGCAACAAATTATTACAATGAAAGCCCTCTCTCGTACATTGGGCATTGTCCACCTTTTTAAAAGGATTTGAATTCATGTTTGGTAATGTTCATTGCTGAGCTATAAATCCAAGACTAAAGTTGTTTGTAGGGAATAATTATACACCACATACTATCACATTTCAAAATCCAAATTTGGCTGAAAGTAAATTGGGCTGGAAAGCGTTAAACTCACTTAATTCAGTTTTCCTGTCACTCAATTGTCTAGTTCAACTTTCACATGACTTTGCTTACCTCACTTCGCTATTGTGTAATATGCTGGACACAAAATTTAATGGCGGCTGGTACCTGACCACTACCGTTCTGTTCCTGTTGTATAAATAAATTGTGTGACTGCAAATGATAGGCACGCATGCTTTCTTAACATATAGGCACAACAGGAATATCCGAATGCAGTGGGCTTTAAGGATGGTCAAATGTTTTAAGAATGCAGCTGGTTACTACGTGGTGGCCCTGAAAGTCCATTCTCTTTGCTTGGCATAAGTAAACGAACAACTTCCCATTTGAGCAAAGTGTAATAATTTGAAAAGGAATATCTCGAAAATAAACAGCCATCTTCTTCACTTCAAGGATCACGCATTCCACCTGTTGCGACTTTCAATCTTTTCTGGATGCCTCTTTTTCCTAATGGTTTATATTTTTTAATTAAAAGTGATGTCTTTCTTCGGTTATGTGGTTCAGGTGTTCTTTCCATTGATGTTTCTTCAACCTTATCGTATAATTTCTAAATAATCAGTTGTTTTCGAATTGTTTCATGTCTCACCAAATTCCATTCTAGTGGATCCTTTAGTTCTTCATAAAAATCTCATTTCCATTGTCTGACTTTTGTTCTGCTCTTTTCTTATCCACTCTTGGCTGCCATGCATGAGCACAGGAACCACCATGTTCAGTTTTGTCTTTACTTGTTATTTTATACTGAAGAACACGGAAACTTTTCAGAGTAACCATTTTATACAAATAAATATTTATTTCTCAGCAGCTATTAATATCAATGGATCTCATGATATACATCTGTACATACTATACTGCAATCTACCAGTTAAAGGATCCGCATATAGCAATCAATATTTCGGCGTCTGCTCACATTCTCAGGCAGCTGAAAGCGAAACATCCGTTTAATAAATGATTAGTGTTAATATGATAAATAGCACATTCTAATAAAGCTAATTTGTCTTATAAGTTATATCATTGTGCCAAGGCCAACATAACAATGAAATCAATAATTTTGCAGTTGAAGGTGCATACATAGGTACGTACATAGAATAAGCAATATATGATTAAATGTCGCACTCCAGTGAACGTGAAGCATGGAATATTAAACACATTAAATATTTTAAACTTGACTCATGCTCGAGCTTAAATATTTGTATGAAATTTGATTATAATGGCAATTATGGTGTTCTCGTGGCATAATAAAAAATAAACCCTAGCGCAACAGCCCATGAAGGGCCAAGGTTTGCCGCCCAGCCGCTGCGTCCCCCACCTCTGCCCACTACAGGCATCATTGGTGGAGTGCAGTACTGGAGGGTGGGACGTGGTCGGCGCCCAGATCCCTCCCAGCCAGTTATGCGGCCTTCGCGACCGCGGGCCGCTACTTCTCCAACTAGCTGTTCAATTGGTCCCCGCGGGACTTAACGAGGGTGAGTACTCCCCATGCCAGATATCCCAACGAGGAAAAAATTCCCATGGATCGATACCGGGGCTCGAACCCGGTTCCTCCACGCCAAAGACAGGCGCGCAACCAACTGCGCTACGGAGGTGATCCTCGTTGCATAATATACTATTATATAAGTATGTTGTAAAATAGCTCATATTGCATCAAATGGCTCTTTTGAAAACATTTGTGTAATTTACAGATTTCAATGGCCACGGCTACATGATGCTATGTCTATTGTTTCTAATATTATGAATTTGGTAATTTTAGTAACTTTTGAAAACACCCTCCACATATAGTTTGTTTTTGTTGTGTGCCGTTACTTGTCAAAGCGGCACTGTTTCACAAACACACACACAGACACACACAGACACACACACAGACACACACACAGACGCGCACACCGCATCAGAGACGAACATGTGGAAGAAGGATAATTTTGCGAGGACAAGTGACAGGGTGACATTGGGGAAGGGTAGAGGGGACGCTAGCTGTCATCCACATATCCACAACTTGCAGTTTGAAAACCGGACTATGGCCGCCACTGTGTGTTAGACAGCACGTCAGCAACAGAAGTTGGCGCAAGCGCAGTGGACAGTAAAGAACGCTAATTAAAACAACACAGCAGTAAACACATGGAGGGTTTGAAATTCATCAAGTATGCATCGCTACTTTGCTGCTGCAGAATAAACTCTGACTTTTCCTGGAGGCCCCCTCCCCCCCCCCCCCCCCTCCTTTTTTGCTGGTCCTCCACGGTCAAGTTGAAGAGAAAGGTGAAGTTTTCAACAACAGCACTAGGGAATGACACGTGTGCACTTCTGTCTGTTTTAATAAACTATCCAGTCTTAAACAAACGTGGATGCGTATTGCTTATATCGCACCACCTCCTGTACAAAAGTAATAAATGCTCGCCTAGAGAGAATAACGGAAACACTGCTTTTAGAGAACCAAAATGGCTTCAGAAAGGGACGCACTTGTGTGGAGAATGTGTTCTCTATAGACCAAATATTAGAAAAGAGCAGAGAGTTTAATTTGAACACTCATATAGCTTTTATAGGCCCGGATAAAATATTTGATAGAGTGAACAGAAATCAACTTTGGACAATTTTTTTCAACAAAAGTATGAAGAAACAAAGGTAAAAATAAAATTAGATAGTGGATGACTTTCATGGAAATTATTGTTAATAATGGTCTTAGATAAATTTGTAGTTTGTCCCCGCTAATTTTTAATATTTATATGGACGATATTCTAAGAGAAATAAAATAAAAAAAAAATAAATAAAAAAAAACCAAAAGGCATCAACTACAATATGAATGTGCTGCTATTTGCATGTGATGTAATAATTACACAAACAAATGAAGATAATTTAGAAAAAATTGTATGAACTAGGAGAAAAATTGAAGAAATATTGATTCAGAATTTCAAAAAGTAAAACAAGATAGTGGCATCCATGGTAAACATCCAGTCCGATTAAAAATAGTTTTAAACATTACTGCATGGGAACAAATAAATTTAATTACTTAGGATGCAATATAACTCATTATAATAATAACAATGAAGATGTAAATAATAAAGTAAATAAATTTCAGTAAAATTAATGAGATTTCAAACAATCTGTGGAACAATTCACAAAACCCTAAAGAATAAAACAAGATCTGAAACAAGAATACAATTTTATAATACCATGGCGGTCCCAACGTTACTTTATGGATGCGAAAACTGGGTACCTGCAGAAAGAACCATCAGCAGAATACAAAGTTGTGAAATGAGATTCTTGAGAAGAACAAAAGGATGTACAAGAGAAGATAGAATTAGAAATGAAAATATAAGAAATGAATTACAAGTGGAAGCTATCACCTCAAGAATGGATAGGTACAGAAGAAGATGGTTTGAACATGGAAGAATGGATGATACAAGGCTGCCAAAAGTAGTTTTCCAATATAGTCCTAAAGGAAAGAGGGACGTAGGGAGGCCGAGGAAAAGTTGGAAGGAGACGGAACAGGCGAGAGCCTAATCCATGAAGTGAAGAAGAAGAAGAATTTCAATATATTTGTGGGACATTGGCAAGAACACTAAAGAGAAAAATACGGAAAGAAACACATTTAAAAGTTTACAAAGTGACAGCTTTGATATACGAATGTGAAGGGATGCACAATTATGGACAAAATAAAAAAAAAAAAAAAAAAAACAAGACATAAGAAATAATAAAATAATAAAAGTTCTCCCTATAAATGCAAAAACAGAATAATATAGAAGCCGATGGAAACAGTATGTGCAAAGAATTAATGAAAAACGTTTCTCTAAGTTGTGTTATGAGTACCAGCCGGTTTGGCAGGAGTGTCGGAAGACCCATAAGGAGATGGAGAGAAACCTGAAGTCGGAACATGAGAAATTCGTAATCCATGATGAGATGATGATGCTGATGATGATGTAATAATTATTGTTTACGTAAAGGAGTGTTATGGTATAAAGTAAACAGGACAGGACATGTCATTTTCTCAGCAAATTAGAATTAATGTGTGGGAAATTTATAATCGAAGATTGCATGTTAAGTTGTGATCTTACCAGGTACTGTGATACATGTGGTAACTAATTTCACAACAGAACCAAAGTTTCGGGGAAACTAGCTGTAACATTAACGAAATAAGGGATATAAACAGAAGACGACAGTAAACAACAAAGAAGAAACAAAAAATAGAAAATAACAATAGCTGCTGAGGAACAAAAGCAACACAACTATATTAAAATCTTACAACTTAGCATAAATGACCTGTGTAGCAAAATAGAAGAACTCAAGAACCTTATCACAGCCCATGAACCAGATATAATAACACTCAATGAAACGAGGCTCAAACCGTAAAAGAAAAACAACATACCACCTTACCTACGTATAAGTAAATCAGCATCAGGACCAGACGACATCACATACACAATGCTCAAACACATACCACTAGAAAAGACAAAAAGGTAAGAGCTGTTCTGTACAACCTAATCTTGCAACACGACTACCACCCTAAGGAGTGGAACAAATCACACCTTATTATTCTCGAAAAAGTAGGAAAAAACAGTACTAACCACGAAAACTACCTATCAAGTTCATTAAGAGCAACATTACCAAAACTTGTTGAAAATTCATTACCAATTCTTGAAAAATCACGACCTTTTACTAGAAACTCAGGCAGGATTGCGCCATCCAGGACCAACTCATCAGAGTGATCTTGGAAATAAAAGAAATAAATAACCCAAGTCCATAATAAACCATATCATCCAATTTGAAAGGAAATGTCCTCGCATAGCGATGAAACTGCCCCCATGGACTAGAAACGTCGAAATCTACATCTTCAAAGCACTACCGACGCAGGATACGATGAAGAAAATGAAGCACAAATACATCGACCACGACAAATCATGACCACACAGACGAAAAAAATAACAGACAGTTCCAAACAATATAAACCACCACAGATATGACTAACCACTGACCCAGAAATAACTTCTATACTCGGATGCTATGATGACGCCAAGGCTGCAGAAGAGAAAGCAGTCGAGGAACATCTTCAACAGCTTCAGATGTGACACGGGACGTCGGGAATAGTCCTCGAGCAAACTTTGAATGTGAAATTAAAAGTAAGAATAAAATATAAATTGTATGCTAGAATAGTCCTCAATCAACCTATGTATGTCATGAATAAAAAAAAAATAAATAAATAAATAAATAAATAAACAAAAAGAAAGACAAAACAAGGACGAAATAATCCCTGAAGCAGCCTTGTTAAAATAAACCCAGAATCCCCCTTAAAAAAGGAATTAGACATATATACTATGAATGAAAGAACAGACGAAGGGAAAACGAGGTGGAGGAAACATGTAGGAAGAATGGGAACAAAGAACAGTTACACAAGTAATAGACTATAGACCTAAAGGAAGGAGAGATATAGGAAGACCAAGGAAAAGATGGGTATTGTCAAGTCGGAACAGGCTACAAGCCTATTCCTTGAAGAGAAGAAGAAGTTTAACAGCGAGAAAGGAAAAGGGACATTTTATAAGGGTCTTTATACCATTTCTGAAAATATCTGAGCAACTTCATATTCGTAGCAGGCATTATGAAATTGCTGGAGCATTTACGAGGCATTTCGTTCGCCTGCATCCAGTTCGATAAGTTGAAAGCAACGTTGTCGGGTATCAGCAAAGCTCTCAGATGGAAATATACTCTGGCAAAACTGTGGACTAACGACGACAGGACAATATTTCCAGATTATTCTAATTATCGGTCTGTCAGGAGGTCTAGCCCCTTGCTAGCAGATTAAATCCTGACATCGGTCGCGAACCGCAAAGAGAACTGTCCGTTCGTTCTGTAGGGGCTTTATGGCTTATGATGTCGGTGGCAGCAGTAGCAGCACTGACTGTCTTTTTTCTTGTATATCCATCTCTCTGCTGGATACGATCATGTTGTGGTTATGAACTTGTACCCCCTTCCAAACCCTAAAAAACTCCCTCCTACAAACCCTCTCCCCCGGCGTTTTTATTGATTGTGTTCCCATATTGTATAATCATAACATCCGGAGGCCAGCAATAGCGCGATAAAACAAGTGAAAGCATTGTTATATTTCTTCATTTGTTAGTACGTAGATAATGCGAATAAGAGCCATTCAAACTAGAGGTAGAAAGCGAAATATGGAAAAGCTTACATATAGAGAGATATGATACATCACACATCCTAAACAAAACCTGTGTAGGCAATTCCACAGTTGTTGCTTTTGATTTGTAGGTTTACTGGCACAGTTTGAGTATTTGCTGCATAATGGAACAAGAACATCTAAAAAGTGTTATTCTTATGACAAAGAGAAAAGCATCAATATTTAGGAGCCTCTGTTGCAGTGTTCAAGCTTTCCAAGTGCATTTCTAAATATAGCCTTAAACTTTCTATATCATATAGTTACTTAAGGGTAAAAGGCTGGAAAGTTGAGTCGGATTTATAACAGCAAAACAGGTGGTCGAGGTCTTTAGGGCCCGCGGATCAAATCCCACCGGGGGCGTAAGGTGGTGGTGGTGATAGTGGTAGTGGTTATAAAATGGAGCATGGCCAGAGCCAGAGATAAACTTCAATATAAACTAAAAGTACTACTAAAAGAACAAATATAGGTAAATAAACTAAACTAATGAGGCAGAAGCCATAATTAAAACACATCTAAAAAATCCGTAAACATGTGAAATCTTGATATCTAAAATTCTAAATCCTTATATTGATGTTTGCTAGTGATACAAGTTTCAAAACACTTTCATCTGCTTGTTTCTCGTCCGGTAAAACCTTTGCAAGACTGACCCAGAGTGTGCGCCGGGAACACCCTAGCAGCGCGTGACAGACCGACAAAAGTCTGTCACATAGTGGACAAAGAAGAGCAGGGTGCCCGTTAAATAAGTAATTATGTGTAAAGTTACAGTGACTAAGATCATCTCCTCACAATGAGAAGAGGTTACCAGTTTATTGCAATTTCCTTTAGTGCTCTAAGTTTATTTCCACGGATAGCTAGCCACTCTTCGTGCCAACACGATAACATTGCTCTCCGCACTTCAAAGCTAAAGTTTTTCGTGTAGATTTAACATCGATTAGGGTAGCCTGACAACATTCTAAGAAACAAGTTCTAGACTAAGGTTTTGTGTATCTGTTACGATTTGAAAACTGAAGCAGATAAGATGTTTTAATACATACAAGGGCATCTCACTATGGTTACTGGGTGTTTGAAATTGTGTTTTTCTTCCTACTTTCTGTTTCGTTTGAGCTTATTCGATAAAAACGAGTTTGTTACGTAAGCTGTATATTTCCTCTATCTTGCATTAAGGAGACCTTTGATTTCTAATGATTGGATAGCTTCGTGTAAATTATTAGATTTGCGTTAGGTAAGCGATATTGTGTTTGACAGAGCCGAACTATTAAATATAACAGAGTTATCGGTGTCTCTAAAAGGCATGGATGTAAAATATTAATATTTTTTAACATTCAAATAACTATTCTATTTTAAATACAGAGCAAGATATGCAGTAAAATATCTTGAAGACTATGGCTGAACTTTGTCACAAGGAACGTGTCAAAATGACAGTTGAAGGCGTCTGTGTGATGAATAAGGTAAGAGTGGAGAAATGAGAAATATTCAGTGTGCAGTGATTGAACATATGGGCACAATCGAACATACGTCAACAGTGAGACACGGGGAGATAAAGACAAACATTTGGTACTTTGGTCTAAGAGGGAAAATACGGCTGCTGGAGTTCTGAAATAATGGGCTATTGGTGCTATAATAAAGTACACTTATAATGAGCTGTTTTTAAACAATCGTATACATATCTAACATGCATTCTGATCCCACTACTAAATCGCCGCTATCCCTTACACAGTGCGTTTTGAAAATCCCGCATATTTTCTTCTACAACTAAATGAAATGTTTAATAAAACCTCACTTGGGCAAATGAAACAGTGTATTAAAAACAAGCTTTCCACAGAGGCAAGTCATTCTTACCTAATATTTAAAATCATTGTTATGCAAGCCATTAGAAACAGTTTTAAATGATACACGTATTTTATGTATTACTGCGCGTGGTTTTATAAGCTATCAATTATTTTACACTACAAACACTTATGGTAATCACATACATAGTTGAAAGAAAACCTTTATTTATGTATATGTCAATCAAGATTTTCAAGAAAACCTGCCACTGCCACTGCAGACGCTTTACATGGAACATTTTTCAAAAAATTTTATTTTAAATTTACAATTCATAACAAAAAGTATTGGTATTGCCTCTCGAATAATTTACTTATTTATTTTCATAGCATTATATTCCCAATTTCCAAACACGTGTAACATAATTAGGGCTAAATAATTTCTTGTGCTGCTAGGCATAGAAGTTGCATGCATTGCTAACTTAAAAACAAATTCCCTGGAGCAATATTCTACTAATATTAATATTTCAGAGTGAGGGGAGGAGAAACTCTGCGTTTTTAATCACTAAACAATCACGAAACAATTTTAATTTCCGGTAAACCCCCCAACCCACCGCACCTCTCACGAACTAAAGAGTGGGAGAGAGTGAGAGAGAGATATACTATAAAAAACTAATCAATAAAACTGTGCACGGTAGCAAAAAGAAAATGAGGGTGCAAACTCCATCCTTCATTGTGTTGTGTTTCAAAAAGAACAGCAGCCACTACAACAAAATTAAAATGTATTTCACCCCCTCGTAACGTGTTGAGGAAAACAAGTAGTTTGCTTTAAGTTGGCAGCCATGCAATTGCTGCTGTTAATTCCCTAGTACACCGAGGTGTTGTACCTACAGCACGTGCGAGGCCCTAAAGGGACATTCTGCCCGAAAGTCGCCAAGTTTCCTCTTCTTCATACAAAACGTGCTGCCTGGGCTCAGCTCGGCTCCGCTACCTACGCACTCACTTCTTTTGTTCGTATGCAGTATACTCCTTTCGCAACTCTTGTTGAAGGGTTTCGGCGAGCCCAGACTATAACAATCAGGCTGTAGCTGCTCGTTTGGTTCTCCTATATATAGGGTTATTATGCAGGTGGAAGGCGTATTGGAACATGAGTTTTAAAGGAAAGATATAAAAAAATTAAGAGCCCGTCGGAGAAGCGACAAAACACGCCATTTCCTGCCGCATTGTTAGGAGCAACAAAGTACACCAAACCCTTTAATAAACTCGTCGCAATATGATGGTAGACACGTAATAGACAATTATTATCATTGTTATGTACACATTCAGCACAATAAATAATAATACTATAGGAAATGCTGGGTTTTATATAACTCTAGTTAGTGTAAAAACGATTTCAGTGTTATGTAATAAGCTAAACTTAATACAGGGTAGGTATATAATTTATTTTGTTTCCATTGGCAAAATAAAATAGCTCTGAAGGAACATAAACACAATTCACAAATAAATATCTAAAAGTGTTATGTAAGGACATGCGCAGTCGTGATGCAGTCTCTACACGCAGTCGTGTTTCAGATTTTTATCTTTCGTGCACAATTTTGTTACACCTTTGTATGCCACCTCCAGGAGAAAGGATGAGGCGAGAGGAATGCTGAACCAAGAAATCAGGACGAAGTAGAGGGCAGAGGGTCTACCATTTACAGAGTGAAATACCCCACTGCGCGATTTTCCAAAATTCAAAAAATCACTTTTCAAGGTGGGAATATGAAGGTTTGGTATTTTATTAAAGGTCTTGGGGCACTTTTTAAATCAATTTGAGCAAGGTATCAGGTTTATATCTTGCCGTAAACAACAGTATGTTGTTAGTGGCTCCAGCCACTGCAAAACAGTGATAGCAAACGTCAGTTTGTCGCAGTGAGTGATATTTCTTGTGAATTCTAGCTATGGAAGTTGAAGCTTAAGGTATGCACTTTAAATTTGTTATTCTCACCCATATGTTATAGCAACACTTACGCGTTTGCTGTTCTAAATACTACTCCTGCTTTGTTTTTAAATTTCTAGTTTTCTTTATTTAAAAAGAGTTTAGAACAATTGTTATAAAATGCTACCTCTGGAATTTATATTGAGTTATTCATATTTTTAAGTTGCGTGGTGCACGATTTCTCAGAAAGAAGTTTTTTGATCTCTGACGCAACTCCAGCAAGAACAAAGAGGATATGCTTTTTAATTAAGTTCTAAAGAATAGCGTTATTGAAAAATCCCTCAGAAGCTTGGCGTATTGGTATTAAAAGCACGTTATATATATTGTTTGATGTAAAGGTGGGCGTGTATGATACTCGCCCACGCTGGTTACGGATCTCATTTAGGGCAAATAAAGAAGGTTGATTGCAGTTGTTGCCCACAGGAAGTCTGCCTCCGTGGTTGTCTGTAACATTGCATGCACCAGATGAAAGAATCTGGGGAAAAAGTTTTAGATTCCTCTTTTTTCTTTTCTGTGAGAGAAGCGGCAGCTGATACTGCATGGCAACATGTTGCTATGAAGCCATTCTCCTTTTGTAGCGACCACTGACGTCAAACTGTTTCTAAGAAAAACTTAGTTGAAAAATCAAAGTGTGTTACGATATACGGAGGAATACGAACAGGCTTTGAAAACTCAGTTTGCGACTTGTTAAACTGTCTTATTACTTCCGCTCTGAAATAAAACAATCCTCGATTTAGATTATAACCGCACACGTCGATTTAGAATACAACTGGACATTTGAGATTTATAATAATTACTATTAAGGTGATATTCTTACTGTAAGAGAACTTGGTAGAGATACAGTGACAATTTCCATGCTCAAACTCAATGCAATATCTAAAAATTATATAATCTAACACGGGCCCGGATTTTAATGATATTTAATATTAAGAATGACCTTATGTATTAAAATTACCTAAAGGAACAAAGAATGACTTTGACTTCTTTCATTTGTTGGTCTGCACATTTCGGTTATATTTATCACTGAATACTGAATTACAGTACTATACAAACAGCTTTTGTAAGTTTTCACAATTGAAGGACTGTTATTGTCAACAGATATGGCTTTGCACATTATGAAGCTTCTGTAAACAACAACAAAAGATACTAGAGCATACAGCAAGAGCTATTGCGAGTTTTAAGCTCATCATCAAGGGAATACTTCTTATCTGGTAGTACGTCAGCAAGTTTGAAATAATTATATCATATCCACTGCTCTTGTTTAAACATATATTCAATTTTAGGAAAAAGAAGTTTGTCCACTTTAGTTTCCACTCACTTGGATTATTTGCAACCAATTTCGCCAATAATTCTATTTCATTTTCATTTTGCGAAATTCTTGTTTTTACCTTCGTCGTGGAGAAACACAAATGTAACTTCAAATAATAGCTCCTGCTGTGTGAAGACTGCACTATAACATCACGTATGGTGCGGTCCTCAAAAGTAGCAGGTAAATCCACGCCACATTCCTTTGCAAGATACGTCTGTCGTGTAATAGACCGAGCCGTTTAGTCGGACAAATTCAAATGTCGAACAAAAAGAGGCACACTATATATTGACGTGGACAATAAAGTATCCAAATTTCAAAGAGTGTGTGTAACAATAAATAGGACATTCAGAAACAAACTACTTAAAAAAAATAAAGTTTTACAACGTTGTGACTGCACCTGAACTAGCATATGGAAGTGAGACTTGGACATTAACTAAAAAGCAATAGAGTAAAATACAAACTTCAGAAATGAAATTCTTATGAAGTGTGAAGGGATGTACGAAGAGAGCTCTAATAACAAATGAAAGTATAAGAGAAAAATTAAGAATGTTTAATATAAATGACAGGCTAAAAGATGAGAAACAAAAGTGGAAGGAACATGTTGAAAGAATGCCAGATATCAGACCTCCTAAACAAATAATGCATTAGTATCCTAAAGGTAGGAGATCGGTGGACAGACCCGGGAAACGATGCCTGGAGTGGTTTGAAGGCGAAACAGGCACTTGATTGTCTATGCCATGAAGTGAAGAAGAAGAAGAAGAATACATTAGAATTCCAATAACTTTCAGATTTTGAAGTTCTGAAACTTACCTATTGCTACTAATATGCAAATAAATGCAATCAAACTAGTGGAAAAGTGACAAAAAGCTGTATTTACTCTTGAAAACTGGTGTAATTTTACTAAAAATCTTTCATGCCAATATATTTTACACATAGCATCGCCCTAGCATCATCAGAAACGTTAGAAATGCGAGTCCTAATGAATCTTTTACCAGCTATGAACATCTTCTGATTCAAAAACTATTATCAAATGATAACTAAAAGTAATAGTTGTTACTTGTTGATATAATAGCCAAATATTTTCTTCTTTAGGAGCACATTTCCTCTAAATAGTTAAAATGAGACACTTAAGACCTTCCAGTCACTTTACAAACACGTTATGTAACATAGCTGGTGAAAGAATAGGACGTTTAAACCAATAATACAAATTTAAAGAATAAATATATTCTGTTTCATTTTTAATTTTTAGGTATGCATAATATTTTTAAAATGAATTTCATGCAAGTGTAACATAAAAGCTTAATCGACTGTTTAGAGAAGTATCGCATATACGTAAAAATCACAGTTATATTATAGCTCTTTAGAAAAATGTATCTAAACCTAAAAAAAGTTACGGTGAGTGCAAGTGTTTTGCTTTTGTAACATATCCAAACTAATCCATCTTGCTCACTTAAATGCCACAAACACACATAAGCCGTATACGGGTATATTCCATAAACTATATTGATCCATATTATGCATGGCATGAAAAGAATAATTCCCTGTCCCCTCAGAGTCTAGAAGGATAAATGTAGGAGCGATGTGAGTGTGTTTAATGTTAAAAATGGTAAAAATCAACGTTAAGAAAGCCAAGAGTATGAGTCCACCACCACCGCCACCACCACCACCACCACCGCCACCGCCACCGCCACCGACACCGCCACCGCCACCGCCAGCGCCAGCGCCAGCACCAGCACCAGCACCAGCACCCCCACACCCACACCCACACCCACATCCACATCCACACCCACATCCACACCCACACCATTTTCGGAATGAAGCTGCAATATATGGACAACTGTCGAAGTGTGGATTTGTTAATGTTTGGTTATATTATTTTTTCATGTGCACACTCATATTCAAGCTGGGAATCTAACCTGATACCTCCAGGCCGAAAATATTTCTTGGTTTGAGACTATTTTAAGTCAAATGTTTATCATTAGTAAGTAATGCTAGTGAATATATAATGGATTAAAGTTGTAATGTTAGAGAATGAAATGTTTCTATGATATATGAAATTTTTCATCTAATGCCTGACTCTGATAATATTACTTATCTGTGAGTGGTAGAATGAGTACCAAAGAGCCTATATTAGCCAAATTTCCAAGCTTATGGAAGTACTAACAATCAGTAATACTAAGTTTGAATGAAGTACCTCAGGTAACTGCAGAAAACTTGTTCTTCAGCTTCAGAGTTTGCTGGAGGAATGGTGTGAGGTCATTCATCAGCCCATCTAGCCCCCATTGTTGCCGTTGGGACTTTGTGCAAGGGGCCGGGCATTATGCAAATAGTGTTTTCTTTATTTTCTACGCCCTCTACTTCGCCTCCCCCCTTACCCAACTTCCTGGAACATGCCGCCTCTCAACTCCTCAAGAGTAGTTAGGGGCCAAAATTATCGTTAGTAAACTATAACAGGACTTCTACACTTTATCTGTGAGGGGAAACTCTTGAGCTGCAGTTAAGGGAATTAGCGATTCTGTGTTTTCAGTCTGTGTCAAAATGAGAAGCAGGTGTTCTGGTGAAACACAAGCAAATAAAACTGTCTCTGGAGCAACCAGCTCTAAGAAAACTCTACAAAACTTAACGACGAGGCACAGCAGAAAGTTGTTTAGCAATATGAATTACCGAGAATATCAGAAAATATGTACCTAATATTTTTCAATTACACGACTTTTTATCCACAATCATTTATTTTTACATACTGGGCCCTGTATCACTAATTTCAGAAAATATGACTTTAAAATTTTAAGACGAAAGATATATAAAATAAATACATTGCAAATATGCAACCAATCTTTTATCGTTTACCTCTGCAATGAGCATAGAGAGGTAGAGCTTTAAGGGATGAATTATTCGTTTCTTTATCAATTATTGCTATAATGAGTCGTTTAGCCACAAAATGATATTAAATAATTGGACTCGGCATGTCTGTTGAAATACATCTGTGAACTTACATTTGATAGGTTCGCAGAATGGAAGGTCAGGAATGTTGACACTGCTACCCTCGTTAATTGCAGTAGCTGATAACCAGGACGAGGCATTTCCATACTTGCCTCTTCAAATTGAATGCACATGGCGCACAGTGACAACGTAAACAAAGCTACATCTTATACACACTCAATCAAACATCGTACAGTGGCGCACGAGGTAAACGTATACCTGCAGATCATTATATAAAAATTGAACTATATGTAACAGATCGAATAATTTACTATACCATTCATAAATTTATACACAAGCATTGTTATTTTCGTAACCTGTTCCAATATGTGAAACATTTCATAACATATTTTCAGTGTCTCAAAAGCAAAAATTATATAGCACAGCTTACATGTGACGTTTTCTCCGTCTGCAGAAAAAGAATTTCAATCTAACTTATCCATATTTATTAGTAGGGCTCGGAAGTTCATGCCCTAAAAACACTGAAATATGTATGCAAATATGCTCTTAAAAACTTGAAAATATGCCAAGAAATATGCACTATTTAATTAAAACAATTAATGTCCCTTTGCAGTAAACAAGACGAGTTAGTATAAATAATAAATAAAGTTACCTTATTCTTTAGAGGTTGAAGCAGAAGTAGTCCCGCTGCTAGTATTAACTGCTAAATTGCAGTTCACAACCAACACTTTGCACAAATTTTCAACTGTAAAGCACCGTCTGTTGTCTCGCAAAACACTTTTGTAGCGTGAAAAACTTCTCTCCACGTCACAAGATATTATCGGGGCATATTTAAATAATGCTAACTGCTTCACACACACACACACACACACACACACACACACACACACACACACACACACACACACACACACACACACACACACACACACACACACACACACACACACACACACACACACACACACACACACACACACACACACACACACACACACACACACACACACACACACACACACACACACACACACACACACACACACACACACACACACACACACACACACACACACACACACACACACACACACACACACACACACACACACACACACACACACACACACACACACACACACACACACACACACACACACACACACACACACACACACACACACACACACACACACACACACACACACACACACACACACACACACACACACACACACACACACACACACACACACACACACACACACACACACACACACACACACACACACACACACACACACACACACACACACACACACACACACACACACACACACACACACACACACACACACACACACACACACACACACACACACACACACACACACACACACACACACACACACACACACACACACACACACACACACACACACACACACACACACACACACACACACACACACACACACACACACACACACACACACACACACACACACACACACACACACACACACACACACACACACACACACACACACACACACACACACACACACACACACACACACACACACACACACACACACACACACACACACACACACACACACACACACACACACACACACACACACACACACACACACACACACACAATTAGAGGTAAATAAAGATGTAAATGTTCAAATAGAACATCACCAACAATATGTACATGTATATATAAAATGTAATTTGTATGTAAATAAATAAATTCAAGCATGTAGTATTCATATGGAATGGGGCATGCAATTAAAAAAAAACACACACACACACACACACACACACACACACACACAGAGAGAGAGAGAGAGAGAGAGAGAGAGAGAGAGAGAGAGAGTCAAGTCTCTTGGTGTGACAGATGGTTTTCTTTTGAGGATGTCTCGAATACCGCACATCTGTTTATAACCAGATTTTATTGAAATTACATAATTCACTTTCTCTTTCACTTTTTGTCCTATGCTACCAGGAACCAAACTTAGATCACATATTGTTTTTTTTTTTTTTTTTTTTTTTTTTTCCAAAGACAGTGATTCATGCAAAGGAGATCCTACAGCTTCCAATGCCGTTATGACTGTTGGTAAGAAAGAAAAATGGGCAGATATGAAACCAAGATCGTCTTTTAACCCAGTGTCTGACAGAATATTTTGTACAGTTTCTATTGATGAAGCATCTTTCAAGTCCAATGAATTAATAATCTCTTCGGCTATTTCTATGTGCACAGCATAATATAAAACTGCATCGACCCTTGTTCCCCATCGATTAACACTGGTGCAAGAAGAAGTCAGATATTAGGTGCTGTTGATCTAAACAACTTAACTCTTTTAGGAGATTTAACAAAAATTATCTTCGTACTGGACACAAATCTATCTACCAATGGGAAAGAACCACTTTCTCAGAAATGCTACCAATATGAAAAATATTATACAGGTAAAAAAAGTTAAAAAAAATCATTAAAATATGCAATATAGGGGCAATAATATTGAAATCTTCGTGAATTGCATCATGTGCAGTACTGCCAATATGAAAAATATTATCCAGATAGAAAAAAGTAATAAAAAGCCATAAAAATCATTGAAATATGCAATATAGGGGATTAAGTATTGAAATAATATGCATTTTGAAGCCGAAATTGTGAACGCCATAATTATGGATAGAATACTGCATAACATGGTGGAATTAGATAATCAGAAAATGTTAAAATTATTACGTGTATAAATGTACGAGATCTGGGAATATTAGTTGTGACTAAAGTTGTCAAAAGACACGAAAAGGTACAGACAGGTCATTAGGGGCAAGCTTCGGGTAATCCAACGAGACCTGGTAAGACCAGTTTTCCTGGAAATCGCTCAGCGCAGGTGTTGAGCCGGAAAACAGGGGATGGTCGTTTCTTCGAAACTCTGTTGCTAATTAGGAAGTGAAAGGTACAGAGAGCGTCATAACGCACAGACACTTGCCTGCGAGAACCCGGAGAGAAAGGGTCGTTTAGAGTTGCTCTCCAGAAACCGACGGGGCAGTACAGTGGCCCTCCAGAATCCGAAGGGGCAGTACACGTGCCGCCCATACCGCCGAGCGAGTATCTCAGCTACGGGACTTGTATTCCGGGTCCTCAAGTGTGAGGACACAGTATAGTTAATATTAACAATCTTCTGTCTTAGTAAAGACACGGTAACGACTCAACTAATTTAATAACGATCGGCAAATCTCACGCTTTCTTATTTTGGTGAGAATAAAAGTGTTTCAACGAAGTTCTGGTTTTATTCGCAAACACTCACGCATACCCTGATGTTAAGATCACATGCCAGAGCAGCCGGAGCAGAAGACACCAGAAAGCAGCAGTCGGCGTAGGAGAGCATAGGAGTGACGAATCCACATCAATTTATCAAAAATCAAGAAAATATGCAGTTACATGCACCATAAAATCATGTCCAAATAACTGAAAATGCAGTAATTCGTGCACATAATGTAAAAGCAGACATTTTCAACCCTTATGAAAAAACATGCAAATGCATGAACTTCCTAGCCCTATTTGTTACATCAATTTATAATTACAGTTGTGCACTTGAGACATACTTAAGTGTATATTTTAATTTTTATATTTTTATATTTTTTGTATCTAACCTGTTCGTATGCAATGCGATTGAGTTGCATCTATTTTTTTCATCCAACAGCTTGAAAATAGCCACTTAACGTCTGTAACGTAACAATATGACGGACTGCGCAGGCAACATGTAGTGAGCTGTTGTGTATGTACGGTTCGTGGCACTTGTAATGTGATGGGTATTTTAATAAAACCCTATTTTTTTTTCTAAAAGATTCATTTACAGTAAATACATGTTTATGTACGGCGAGCTTCCTTCTGAAGCAATTCAGTATATTACTGCGCACCAATACTGCACGTTGTGATACAGCTGCGGTGTTATTAAGCAGCTTTGTGAATGAAAACTTGGCTGGATTTGCTACCTCCCTCCTTTCTTAGCTACCCGCTTTTGTATGTCTCTGTCTCTCTCTCGCTGTCTTCATCTCGAGCCGGAAGACCAAAGTTAAAGCTTACCGTCGACATCTTCATTTCCTCGAGCCTCACATCAAAAGCAGAGCTTGTTTTGGAAACTTATATGCAGGTACATATCTTTGCTCTGTTTTATCCGAGGGATGTAGCTAATATTTATTCCATCTTATAGATCCACAACCTGGGGACCACAGAACACGTCTCGTTTGTGAACCATTCCACGCACAATTAAAAGATAGAGCAAGACAGAAATTCAAGACAAAATGACTTTATTTCTGGAATTCAACAGAGAAAATTCCGGTGTATTTCCTCTACTCCTGATGTTTATTCATATTGGTAGTACCTAATAAATAGGGAAGGCATTACACTCCATCAAAAAATTCCATATAGAAATTTCAACGGAAACAAATGCTTAGATACCCCCTGCATCTTAAAAAGTTTGACGTGTTGCACTCATATGGCTTTATCTACTCTTGTGCTAACCATTCTTACAAGCTGTTATTCTTATCTCTCCTTTAGGTTAATTGAGGTAAACCAGACACACAGACACACACGGTCCTTTTTCTAAAAATGCTTTTTTTGATTCAGGTTGCCTAAAAGCACATATTTCCGGTGAAATCTCGATATCGAATTTTTGAGTCGAATACAATACTTCCACTGTTTACTATACGTAGTAGAGAAAGAAAAACTTCGACCTAGACCCGTAATATGAATGTATCATTGGTCTCTTGTAAGTCCGTGTGGCCTAATTGGAAATAATTCTGGCGAAGCATTTCAATTGCAATTCATATAAAGCAGATAGAAGAATAATGACCATAGAAATATTTCATATAGGTATTTACTTCACAGGGAAAAGGTAACTTTGGAATTTGAAAGATATAAGAACAGTGTTCCTTTGTTCATTGAAAGTTGCTCTTATCATTATTAAATACCATAGCTTTTTTACTTGGCTCTTATCAGTTTCAGCCTACTTTATAGGACCTAACACTGGCCAAAAAGCTAGAACCTTTGATGTTTACAGCAGAAGCGTGGTTCAAAAATACCGGAGCAATTTAGCAGCAACAATGTTTTTTTCTGTTGAAGAGTGTCGCCTGCAGGCGCGCTGTGAAGGAGAGTTTGCGGTAAACAAAAATATTCAGAGAAGCTGGTCTGCGTTGCCTTAGTTACTCTCCCTGGAACTGTTTCCATAACAACTTGTATGTCCGGATCCTGGCAGCTTCAGCCGTCACCATGATGATGTTTCTCCCTGGGAAAATATCCCCCTTTACCCTCCCACCCTCCCTCCGTCCCACCCTTCCTTTCGTGGAAAAGCAAAAATAATTGTTCAGCTCAAACACATCAATACTGCCTTATTAGCGTACTTACACATGCTCTTTCTCTCATGGGCTATAGAGCTTTCTCTACTTACTATCATATCTGGGCAAGTATTGGATTCCACCAAAAAACACAAAAGTATATATGCCTGTGTGTTGCGGCCTGTCTATCTGTTCATTTAAATTTATTTATTTATTTATTTATTTATTTATTTATTTATTTATTTATTTATTTATTTTTGTCTGTTAACATTATGTACCTACACGATATTGTATTTCTCAATGCAATTATCTATCTATATCTATATAAATGAATGATTGTATGTTGTGTTCTATACGCTTCTAAACCACTTGACCGATCACCGCAAATCAGTAATATGCTCCTTCAGTTTGTCTACTGATTTGTCTGTGAATATGTCAACAATAAAATCAGGTGGGGTTATTTTGTCCCATCTGTACATATACAATGCTACTCCAGGACGGTTAACTCATGCAACCTTTTCCTTTAACCATCCTAGAGAATTTTATGGACAGCGTTCAGAAATCTGTGTACCAAACCATAGATTTATACCTATTGTAGTTGAAAGTACTTCTACTGTCTGCTGGGATCCTCTTTTAGAGTTTCGTAGAAATTGGATTTCATTTTCTAACTCCTCTATGCAGTTTGAACTCCCTTCCTGTTTGGCTTTATGTATTCTTTCTGTACCGTTTGAGTGCAATTTCGCCAGATCCTGAGCTACTTCTCTTCTGTTTTCTCATGAGTGCTAAATACAAGTCCTGATTGCATTCTTTGTTTTTACCTTTCTCTACTGCATATAGTAAGTAGAGGAAGTATTCTATTCCATCCAAAAATTCGATGTCCAGATTTCACTGAAAATATAACTTTTAAGGTCCCTTGAATCCAAAAATACCATTCCTAAAAAAAGCTCCTTGTGCGTCTTTGTGTGTGTTTGTGTGTGTGTGTGTGTTTGTGTGTGTGTGTGTGTGTGTCCGTGTCCGTCAACAGTAGGTATAAGTCAAAAACGAAAAGCTGGTTAAAAACTAAAGTTGCTATTTAAGCTTAATATCTTTCAAGGATGGGACATGAAGATTTTGAACAAAATTCCTACACCCTAAACTACACTTTACAAGGAAAATTTCTGGAAAATTGCTGTAACGATTTTGATTAAATAGACATGTTTAGGATAATTTTATGACAAATGAAATGTATCGTTTGAATTTTCTAGCTATATAGTCCTGCTTACTCTGGATGCAAACCGTTAGAGATAGACCAAATCTTACTACACAAAAAATGCAGATATCGTTAAAACACATAAGTTATGTCCAAATAAATTTTCTTGTGTGCAAAAAGATATAGCGATCAGCTTTTAAAGATTTAACTATCGCCTATTGTAAGCCATGATAGGCGATTTGATTTCCACGATACTGTTATAAGGAATTAGCTATTATACTTATTACTCGGTGACACATATACATATTTCCTGCTCGTTTAAGTTTTGAAGATAGATACCACTTTGTGGAAATATTAATAAGACGATTTTTATATCCCAGAATAATTAATTACGATTTATTGAAACGTATACATTGTGATGGTTTTGAAATGTCGATATTTACGTTGAAAATACATTTTGTAAACTTATCAGGCGTATCTTTACAACTCTAAAGTAGGACAAATGTCCAACTATTGGATTTTCTCTCATATTTCCCTTGCAACTACAAGAATACTAGCGATAAATTATGCAAATGTTTATCTCGGCTGGCATGAAGAAGACAGAGGAGTAAGTGTTTGTAGGAATAGTTATTACAAGATTAGAGAAAGTCTTGTGAGTACAACACGTCAGATTTTTCAAATTATGATAGCCTCGAAGGAGGTCTGTTCCCTCTGCTACTGGGCAATAACCATTATAAAACAAAGGCGAGCGTCATAATCTGTACCAGTCTTCTATTTCTTATATACCTACATTTAAACCGGAAAACCTTTAAACCTTACGCCGCCTTTGGTAGAGGGGTAAGTAGAGTCTTCATATGAAAGATACTATACCTCATAATAAACATTATTGCAATCAGACAGCAAGAAAATAGTGGAAAAAATAGTTAACAGTGACTGCATCGTTGAAATTAACAGAATTTGTAGGCTATCCGAATCGTTCAATGCTACGAAAGATACTAAAAGTCTTAAGCTGGACTTATCTTTATTTGCAGCCCCAATGGGCGTGTTTTTTCTGGGCACAGTAACATATATAAAACACTTAAAGTCCGGGATCATCTGCTGCTGAAACTGGAGAGTGCGGCAGAAAAGAAATGCCAGCCACAAAGGGTAGTGGGCGTTACCCAATAGAACATAAAGAAGAACAAGGGAATGTGGGACAAAAGGAAAGCCGTCTGTCTTTCGCTTCGGTATTTCCCGTTTATTGACGGCCTTTCCTTCCTAGCTACAGATAGTGTTCTGATTCCTTTCCAAGCTGAGAGATTCTTACACTGACGCCAAAAAAATGCGCTATTGCCAATTTCTCCTTACTTTCCTGGGAGGGAGAAGAAAGTGGAAGGGATTGTTTGAGAAACGTTAGAGAGATAAACAAGCTTTTGTGGTCTTTACCGCTTAAATATGGTAGTTAGAGGAAGTATACCGTTCCAACTAAAATGTCCTACAGAGATGTTCTTTTACGTTGAAAACTTTATAGCATCCATGATTTTAATAATAGTGCTAAAAAGTCAGTACCACCAAAAATAACCCAGAAATGAGTGGCAAAAACTTCATTACTCTACAAGTGGTTCCTGAGAAAATGGGGAAAACGCATGCAGAAAAATAAGTTTGAGAAAACCTCGATCAAAATTAAGGGGACGTTGTAAGCTCTATGCTTGCAGTGTTAACTTCAAGAAGTTTAACTCCACTTTTCAGAGAAACTATTTACTCTATAAGTGTGAAACTTGGTACACATAAATAAATGCTTTTTAAAGTTAGTGACTTAGTATATCACATAGATAGTATTTCCATGTTTTTAAAACCAATTTTAACAAAGATATATTTAATTTTCTTGTATCCGTCTTTGGACGGTTAAATTTATTTTAAATACATTTCTGACACGTTCTTAGGGTCAGAATACTAGATTACGATAAATAGGGATCAAACTTGCATAATCAGCCCAATTACAAATTTAACATTTTTGATCCAAATCAGCTGTGAATTTATTCATTTATTTTAATATAATTGGCGTATTTAACAAAAATGAGGACCCATTGATCTGCAGCTCGTCATCATCTAGCTAGACAAAACTGTATAGAATCTTTTGTCCACTCTAATAGTAACGCTTGTGCGTGAAAAACTCCTCACTGGTCCAGAATGAGACGAGAAGCACCTTTTGGTGGAAATCTAGAAATTAGGACTTTAGTATAAATCTCCACACAGCTTCAGAAGATCTCACTTAATATGATGGAACATCCTCAGAATGTTGCATCATCCCAAGCCAAGAAGGGGCCAAGAATTCCGCCAATCATTGCGGACGTATTCCCTAACCATGTTAGGGTAATGCGTACATTGGCCAAACACCTCAAGTATACTTTTGAGGCAAAAAGGAAGCCTAAGAGCGTCCATATCCTTACCCACAGTTTGGGTGATTTAGAAACCACCAAGTTGGTGTTACGAGAAATGAACATAACGTTCTACTCGTACTCACCACAACGTCCATACATTGAGCGTCGAGTCATCAGAGCTTAGACTCAGAGTGCACCCCTGATGAAATCAAAACTGCACTTCAAGAAGAACATGGCATAACTGTCAATTCAGTGGCACAGTTGAAGAGAACCGTTAATACCGCGGGGGGTATTAACAAAGTTCCTATGCCACTATTCTTGGTAGTACTTGACAAAGTACTTAACCAAGAAGTACAGCCAATTGACACTGTAAGGAAACTAATTTTCACTGTAGTCAAAGTGGAAAGGTATTACGGCAGAGAGGGACCTGTGCAGTGTTATCGATGCATGGGGTACAACCACTCCAGCATGATGTGTGAGCGTAAGCTTACATGTCTGCGGTGTGCAGGGAACCACTTGCTCGAGAACTGCCCTAAACCTAGGGAAGAGTGCAAGTGCGCTAATTGTGATGGTACACACGTAAGTGTGTACAAAGGATGCTCCACAAGAAAAAAGATCATAGAGAGCCGCCGCAAGAACCGCCCCGATGATCAAGTGGTTCGCCCAGGTGTGTCCTTTGCCAATGCCTTAAATAAGGCAGAGTCCACTCTGCGTCGAGTGGAACAAGAGACTGCTACACCAAAGAGCGATTCCCCTTCAAATTCTGTGCCACCACCTCCAGGTCCTATAGAAAAGGCAACAGTGCCTAAACCCCCTGCACCAAAACCACGCAGGAAGAGGAGGAATAGAAAACCTAGGCAGAGCAAATCTTCTGCCTCCAATGTAACTTCGGAGCCACAAGCTCCTGTAATAACTACAGACGCACCTGTAGAGGCAGAGCCTATTTCCAAGGTTAGGGATATACCCCCTACCCCTATCCCACCAATGCCTAACACGGCAACATCCTCCTCCACACTTGCGACTATTTCGCAAAGAGACCTGGAGGAATTTAGCTCTTTATCCTCATGGTTTGGGGATTTAATAAACAAGGCGTTACCTGCTCTTAGAAACTGTAAGATGCAGTTGAACAACCCCAACCTGACCCCCATGCAGAAGCATTCCATCTTGCTTCAGACATTGGAACAGCTCTACCCCAACTCCGCTCAATAATGACTGGAAGACATGTCCGGAGACCATTTAGAGCTGAGATTTGGAACGCAAACGGACTACGGAGTCATTACCCAAACATCACTAATTTTGCACAGTATTTCGGAATCGACATTCTGATGGTCTGTGAAACTCATTTGGATGCTGCCACCAACTTCTCCCTCCCTAACTACGTCACCCATCGGTCTGATAGGGTTGGCCGACATGGGGGAGGTACAGCCATCTTTGTTAAGAACCATATTACACATAAGCCTTTCCCTCTTCCACCACTTCAGCATGTAGAAGCCTGTGCTATTAGGCTATCTTTAGGAGGTCTGGATACATTGCTGATAGTGGCATATGACCCCCCTGATCACCGCTTCTATGAAGCAGATTACACGGCTTTATTAAACCTCCACCCTGTGGTCTGCATTGCAGGTGACCTAAATGCAAAACATGCCAACTGGCATAGTCGTGCCACCAATGCGAAGGGGCGAGGACTATTCCGCCTTATAAGCGGTAACCCAAGCCTCATAGCTCATGGACCGAGAGAGCCCACTTTTCATCCTGCCCGAGGGAGACCGGACGTGCTGGATATTATGGTCACTAAAAATTTTAGATTCCACATAGACCTGACGACAGTCAATGAACTGGATTCTGACCACGATCCTGTGTTAATCGACACCAATGTTAACATGTCAGCATTGGTAACTCCTGATTGGTCGTACGAGGTAGACTGGGATGCAGCCGTCCTTGAACTGAACCAATCAGTGGATCCCAGACCGCACATAAATTCTATCGAGTCGTTAGAATTAGCGGCGAATGCATTCTCCCGACAAATATCAAATGTGATACGAGGGCACACTTACCGCATTCCTTGCAATACTCCTAACCCCACAACCATCCCAAATGAACTCCGACTGTTGCTAAGAGCTAAGTCAACAGTTCGGAAGCTTTGGCAGCGTTTCCGCCATCCCAGATTGCAGGCAATTTATCTGCGATTTAAGACCCTGGCTAGACGCCTCTTACGTGCACATCGCAAAGAGGCCTGGGAAAACACCATGAGGAACGTAAACCTCTCAGAAAAGAAGCCCTGGCGAATAATTAAATCCCTCAGAAGGGACAAAACGCTGTATCAGCATCCTATACATGGCACTCGCGGGAGATTATCTTTCGAACCGCAAGAGAAAGCCACTGACTTCGCGGACTATTTAGAGTCCCAATTTGAGCCCCGAGAGGACATAGAGGACGAGGATTTTTCAGAACTAGTTGAGGCAACGGTGGATTACCTCTATGAGGATCCTCCAGCACCACACGAGGCGACTCGCATACCAATTGTCACACCAAGGCAAGTTTCCTCGCAAATTAGGTGTCTCAAACCCAACAAATCCCCTGGATATGATGGTGTTACGACACATATGTTACAACACCTGCCTCGCAAAGCCATTATCCACTTGACGAGGATTTACAATGCTTGTCTGTATCTTCGACACTTCCCTACTGCTTGGAAGGAAGCGAGGATGATTTGCATATTGAAATCAGGCAAGGATCCCAAGTTTCCATCAAGTTACCGTTCCATTAGTCTACTCCCAATCATTTCCAAAATTTTTGAAAAACTTCTACTGTCCCGCCTAACTCCTCTATTTGAGGAAAGGAGGCTCATTCCGGATCATCAGTTCGGGTTCCGTCAAGGTCATTCCACTACCTTACAGCTCCTGCGTCTTGTTGAGAGGGCTGCCCTGGGTTTCCAGGAAAACTTCAAAACTGTCGCAGTACTTCTGGATGTGGATAAGGCCTTTGCAACAACTTGGCACCAGGGCCTACTGTACAAACTTAGAGATGCAAATCTCCCCTCCCCCTACCTGACCCTCATAGCCAGTTTCCTTCGTGACCGCACTTTCAGGGTGCGAGTGGAGGGCAGGTTATCAACTATCAGACCAATAGCGGCCGGAGTACCGGAAGGTAGTGTTCTATCGCCACTGCTCTTTGCCGCATACATGTCTGACTTCCCCGTTGAACCCAGCAGTGTTACGTGCCAGTATGCCGATGACGTCCTCATTCTGGCCCGTAACAAAAATCTACATTACTGCCTTCCCCCATTACAAAGACACCTAGACGCCATTGAGAGTTGGAGTGAAAAGTGGAGAATGGGAATCAGTCCACAGAAAAGCTCTGCTTTTGTGTTAGGTAAAATTCATTCCTGGAGACCAGAAAGGGACCTGACACTTGGTCAGAGGAGAATCCCTTGGGTCAACACAGCCAAGTACCTTGGTGTACAACTAGACCGAGGACTTACCTTCACCAAGCATGTCACAGCTAAAGCTGCCCAAGGTCACGGAGCTCTGGGAAAGCTCTATCCCATCTTTAGGTCTACTATGCCTACACGACTTAAATTACGCATTTATCGTGCGATCATCCCTCCCCTGATCCTGTATGGATGCGAGGCATGGGGATTCGTGGCTCAAACCACCATCCGCAGACTGCAAGTCGTGCAGAACAGGGCCCTTAAGATGATCTACGATACTGACCGTAGATTTTCTTCCCATATTCTCCATACTCATTCTGGCATTCCATATATTGTGGATGTTGTGCGAGATAGAGCCCGCTCTATGTATGCGAAACTTACGCCACACCCTAACCATCTGGTAAATACCCTGGGTCAATATGATCACCATCTTCCCAGGAGGCGCAAAAGCTATCGTTTACCCAAGGATGTCTTGGGCTAATTAGCTTCGCTGCTTCCTCATTTCACCAAACATTCCAATGCATTCGGTTTCTCGCTAATTTGACACTGCTTGACTTGCTGGTTAGACAAGCTGACCTTTGCTAAGTGAGCAGAGGGGCATGGGTGCCCCAGGATGGGTAGACATTCTAACGGCACTCATATCCCTAGTCTATAGCAAGAGAGAGTAACCAATCATCACCATTGGCTGACACTGACAAAAATAGCTTGTACATTTGACTACACCTTTCATACCTCACGGGTAAATCCATACTAAATGGATAGGTACCGTGGGCATACATCCCGCCCGGGTAAACCCGAGCGACCTGATTTGGCTCTTGGCTCTAAGATCTCACTTCGCACGAGGCCACACTTCAGAAGTCCAAAATGTTACAGTCTCGGGAACTCGTAAAGACGTCTAAAACATAACGCGATTCCTAGAAAATCAGGGAAGTCAGTTCTGCGAGTAAACAATACTAAGCGAGGGTATATGGTTGCCAAAGGTAAAACCAATAAATAACAGTAATGCATGTGACGAGGAAATAAAAGTTTGCAAGAGAACACGAACATTAATTCAGTGTTGATTATTTAACAACAGCTCTAACAAGACACAAGATAAGTGTCGTAGTCGAGGCAACTCTGCGAACTACAAATATATCCAGCCGCAATTATGGACAGCTTTACCTATACGGAGATTCCTGGCGTCCTGAGTTCCATCTTGGAACAGTCCTTTAAGATACCACACTGAACATTAAGGACTTTCTCAAGATGACCTTCTATATATATTATAACAGCCTTCATAAAGGTAGAGTTCTGTAAAACTATTTGTCATCTTATTCGTTTTTGCTTAATTTGGCTTTTATTTTCATCATTTTCCGTGCTTATTTGTTTGTTTATTTTACTATTTTATTGTGCTTAGAAATCCGGGCTTTAGTTATCAGTATTACTGGAGATGAATGAGCTTATCAGACGATTATGCTTCAACTATCGGCTTGGTTCAGGAAGTTATCGAAGTTTGGAGCAAGGCATTTTGATATTGTTCTGTTGATGCTGTTTATACAACGAGGCAGTTCGTTTTATCCAGGGACACACAGGTAAGTATGCGATGAAACGCTCTTAATATAAGCCGAAAATTAAACAATATTGTATACATATTAGCTGCACAGTGTTTTGATAATATAATAGAATTATGAAGGGTGTTTTATGTGTTTTTTCATAAACAAAGGAAGGGGGGAGAGCGTATTATTAAGCTTTTGGCGCCAGGGTGGCTCGCTAAAGTAATAAACAAGTACTGCGTTCTTTTTTTTTATCTCTTTTGTTCAGAGCAGCAGCTGCTATCTGGGCAAGGGGCAAGATATTAATATATGTTCCAGATAGACGTATATATATTTTTAAAATATTGGATTTGTTTGTCCTGTCAGGCGCACATGGTTTGTTTGTATTTATTGTTTATTATCGCATGCACCGTCACCAACGGATGAAATAAGTGAGAAAGAAGAGAGAAAAACAAAGCAAGTCGGGAAAGCGCTTTGGATCAGGTTAATTTCGTTCAGATACACCTGTTTTAAATGCATACATACAAAAATTTGTGAGCGTGGTCCAAATCTAATGTTCTAAAACACAGATGGCCGTTCAGCATTGAACATATAAGAGGTTCCACAACAAAGATGAGTGTAAAGCAAAGTAAATAAAAATCTTAAGCTAACTACGAAGCTAGTTCAGAAAGTAAATTGAGCTAATTCTTTGTATTTAATTGAATTTATTGGTGCCACTTGCTTTATACGTGACAACACTGCAAAACAGTCCTGTTACTTTTGTATAAAAAATGTTACCACAAATATACAGCTTTTTTCTCGTTGTCTCAAACCTTGCTCAGTGCTTTTAGTGTCTTTCTTCACTTCCTCTGTCTCTCATACCCTAATTACGACGCTACGATCGCTCGTGACACTTCTTGAATCTTCTTACGACGACCGTTGTATCTGTCACTACACACACATACACACACGCAGTCACTCACTGACACAGTGACCGATTCGTCCGTAACACAACTCTCATCCGCTCTCCTTCTCTGACCTCCTTATGTTCTGGGGATATCTTTATATTATAAGATATTCGTATCTTTCTCGACTTCTACACACTCGCGCATCGGAAATAACTCAGAAATCTCGAGAATGCTCTCTAAACCCTTTTTGTTTCTGCCGCCTCGTACACGTACACGTATACCTAACAGTCGCGCTAGGTAGCCCGGCCCTGAATGTATTTGCCCACTCGCCGACACGGTATGCAGTGTGAAGTAGTTTGCCCCGTCCGTCCATTGTTGTACACCCAACCCGACGTCACAACACTTAATGATGGTAGTGAAACTATGTTTCTTTTGCAAGTTCGCTGTATGTTCTTTCGTGGTGTAATAATTTAGTATGTAGCAAGATGGTTCTCCTTTGACCTTTATTTCTAGGGCAGGATCTCAGTTCATTACCCTTTTGCTGCTTGTTGTTCCCAGTTCTACCTCAGTTGGTATTTGCATGCAAACTCTTATGTGCAGACGTTGATGTTCTAAAAGCTGGTATTATTCGTATCTTGTATACAATAAAACAATCCTTATATATGTATAATTTACTTTCTATTTTTTCTCTTTATTCTGACTCTAATTAATAGCGCCTTGGAATTGATGCACCGGATGCATAAACATTTACTCTTTGCATGTAGATTTTAGATACATTTTATTCTTTTCGCACTTTTTCGAAGCATTGTTATTTTTCCGTAACATATGCGAAAGCCTTGTGAGGTTTTACAAAGGAAACCTGTGTCAGTAGGAAGAGGACATATTGTATTTACCTCGAAATTGGATATTCAATGTTACGACATATGCCAATTTAGAGGTCCCTTGAACCAAACATATTTACAAGGAAAGATCTATAGGTATGAGCGCCTGAATTTGTGTGTGTACGTGTGTGCGCGCGTGTGCGTGTGTGTATTCGTATGGATAAATTTTGTTTATCTTCTCAAAACACGCTCTAGGTTTATTTTAAACATATGTATGTTTAAGACGCTTAAATGGCTAATATGCAGTACATCTTGAGTAGAAAATAGCCTGCAAAGTCTCTTCATTCTAAATTCATTTTGCATATTTGTGTTGAATCCAAATGACCTACTTGTCGGTATGCCTTTAAAACTCACTCAGTCACATTGCTTGGATAGGTAGAATCAGAATTGAAAAATGCAATGCCTTACCCGGGACAAGGATCTCCCAATCAACCCGCGGCTGCTCTGACCACTGAGCTACAATGGCGATATTTCGGTACGGCATTAAAGTCCCCAACTGGCTCGAATTTTCCCGGTTGGCCGTAAGAAAATCTGAATTCCACAGCAATACCCTAATGGCGACTTGCATTCGTAAATCTATTTAAGTCCCGAGCCTTCAGTTTTTATTATAGTTTCCATTTATAAGGCCAATTAAAGATAACTGACTGTTGTAAAACTCACAAATCATAAGTAGGCAAGTTCTGAAAGACAGAATGAGAACTCAAAAATTCAATACAATAACGATGCTCCCATGTAAGGCACTGGTTAGAGCACCTGCACGTTACCTGTTATTCACATCCCGGCATTGAGTTTTTAATTTCTGATTCTATCTTTCAAATTTTACCCACATACAGCTTGTGCACAGCATTGATCGGCATTATAAATGGAATTGGGAATATATTTCTTAATTTGTGATTGTTGCTATACAAAAGTATATCGTCAGTAAATGAACGAGAATAGAAGAATCGCTTTGGTCTTGAATATCATAGTTTCAAAGTAAATGTAGGGCTTAAACTATTTAAACGTTTAAATAAGCAGGTCTAATGACATAACATTGTTTTCTGGCAATAAGTTGTCTATCTTGATGAAATCCGTATTCACATAAAACTAAGCGCGTCAAAGTGTCAATCTTAGAAAGATTAAGTTCCGATTAAGTAAGAACACATACTATGTTGTACTTTTCTTCCATGCAGTTTGTAGCAAAAGATGAGAACAGTGAATGAATTTCGCAGTTACAAAACGAAAGGGAAAGATGTGAAAAACGGTAAAAGAATTGAGACGTAGTTTCGACGGCGACTGGCGTATTTTTAATTGGAGAGAGGAAGGTGCTGTTAGCTTATCAAACTGCCCAGAACTCTTATCGGGAGGCATGTAGAAATGTCTAGAATCGCCGCAGACCTTCTGAAGAAGTGGTTGTCTATGCAAGGAGGGGAAAGGAGAGTCTTGTGTTCCACACGACAAACAGGTATGTTACACGCTTACAAATGGAAGTCCTTAGTGCATAGATAGTGATTAGAGATAAAGCTGACAAGTCACATAATGAATAGAGTAATAGAATGTGCTGTGAATATTTTAAACTGCGAAAGCTTTGAAGTCTTTTAAACGCCATTTCATTAAAAATGGGTGACTAGATCATAGCCTTAAAAGTGAAGAGTTTATTTTGAAATGTTTACCAAACATTGGATTGGAATGAAGCAATGTTGGCAGACAGTGGGTTTGCTCAATTTCACTACCACTTGAAACTAACCCAGATCTTTATTGGAGAATATTTTGCACGGGAGTATACATGTGAGAAACACACCTTTTCTACAGCAGTAGCTGACGCGTTACGGGCAAAGAAGTGAGAATTGACATGTTGGTATGCTTGCAGGAGCGGGACCATTTCTGTGGCCTCGTTTTGAATTGCAACGCTTTTTTGCTCCTACACAACATCTAAACTTTATATATACACACTTGGTGCACAAAAAAGTAGGAGCCTGTGTCTGTGTGTTGTACTGGAAGGAGTTAATGCATAATCGACGTCAGAAGGATGTAAATCTCAACTTGGTTGGCAGTGTTGTAAGTGGAGATACGTGTTGGCTTGGATGATGGCATGGGGGTGGCAGAGAGGATAGACTGCTAGTGTCAGGTTGAGAGGGACGAGTAAAAACACGACCCCCCCCCCCGCCTCCCCCCACACACAAGGGATGTTATGTCATCGTCGAACCCTTCTCTTTTCCACCTTTCTCGACCGGAATACACAAGACCTTAAGACGATGTCAGTGGCGTAACTATAATCTTAGGTTTACACGTAGGAACTTAGCAAATATGGAGGTGATGAAAGGAATAGAGTACTGAGTTAGTACTTATAGTTCAGTTCAGTTAAATCAGTGTCTTTCAAAATCATTGCAATGGAGTTCAGGTATTACATCCCAGGTTCATGGTTTTTACTAGGGTACCCTTTAACGGAATCAACGTTTGGTACGTTAAATAAATCAACATTAACACAATGCACTCGTAAAGACCTTCAAAAGCTCATAATTATCATTTAAGTGACCTGTATGGACACACTTCACCTACTATGGTTCTCAGCGTCCCATTCTGTTATTGCGCTTGAAAGAGTCCTTAATTTTGCTCAGAGGCCTCCTTGTCTGCTTGAGGTTCTTTTGTGGGACCAACAGCTATACCTCCGTCCTAAAAGAAACCATAGCAGGCATTTTATGCCCGAAAAAATTCATCGCCCTTTGCTAGGTTTGAACCCACCTCCTCGAGAACCAGAGGCTAGTAAATAACTCCTAGATCGCGGAGGACAACTACTGGAACAAATATTTATGTTTAGACCCTCAGGCAAAGTTTTACTTGGACAAAACTGAGTGCAACGTATCACATATTTTATTTGAAAACTTTTTGCAGAACCAGTGCGTTTTGCACTAGAAGTTTCTTCAGTACTGTAGTTATTGGAAGAGCTTCTTATCATTAGCAGCTCAACTGTTTGGGATTCCAGTACAAGCAACTGCTACACCTCACACCGAGGCAAAACCGGATCGGAGTACGCCATAAAAATGCCAACTTCGAAGTCTTCATACAATACTTATAATTAAAAACATTCATAGTATTTATAATCGAAGTTATAAAATTTCGAAGAAGCTAGAACCTATAAATTTAACTGTCCCACAGAAGGTTCTCCAGATGGCCTCATCATGCGGAATGTGAAATGTGTATTATTACTAGGGAGCGAACCTTCATACAGAGAACATCAAGTTGCGGGGTTTGGACTATAGCAAGTGGGAGGGGTCAGTCTGTCACATCATCACAACACAGTGGAGGCCAGGTACAGTTGTTGTACGAACGTTCTAGATAACCTTGTTGCATAACTTTGCTTTCACCATTTACAGTAAAATATTTACTCCAAATTTCTTCTAAAAGTTCAACAATACGTGAACATTTCGATTTTCATGCTGCATGATCTGCGGAGCTAGTGAATATATTCGAGAGACACTATGTACTGTGGACACAGTGCTTTGCGCTGTGACTGTACTGAGGCAATGACATCACGTTCTGCCCATGTGGCAGATAACTTGCGACCGCCTCATTTCACGATAACTGTTTAAAGGTTCGAAGCCTAAACATTACATTAAAATTGAGGCAGGCTACGCTAACATTCTTAACACAGCAAAATTATTTTTCTGCCAAGGATGTAAAATCTGGAAACGCATAACACCATGCTTTGATGGCCATGTCATAAGTACGATGCAAACAGTTTTAACACTACGAGCAGCATTAACGACTATTGAATTAGGAGCTGGAGCACAACGAATTCGCGTCAGATTTAATGCAATTGAAAAGTGCTGTTATATTTAAGGGTAATGGATTTGCGCTAACGGCATTTTTGGCTAAGAATTTTTATTTTTCATAAATGGTGTAGACACGAAATCTACTAGCACCCAGGTGGCTTGTTTTGTTTTGTAGTGCTTTGTGTTTTGTTATAGAGCATTTATTTAAACCATTTTATATCATTCGACACCCAAAATATCTATCCGTGTGCCTTGTTTGTTAAAGTGCACAAGCAAGGATTTCAGGTACATACATTTAATTCCGGGGATACGGTAGTTTGCATAAAAATGTTAAGGTCACGATATAAACGAGTAGATTTCAATAAAATTGTACATATGCTGACATTTTCTTCCTTATATAGATATTACCCTTCCGAAACTAAGTGTTTTCATCGTACGCTTCATGTTGATCATGAACGGTGCAACGATAGTGTGCGGTGTTGACGAGAAGGATATAATTACTTGAGGGTTTCAAGGACCCGCCACTGTCCTACTCGCAGATTGCCGGGAACTAAGTTTTGTTGCGTCTCTCTCTCATCACAATCAAGTTTATTTGAAAGTTGAATCAGACCACCACCCGTCCTTTACGCACAAAAATACTTCTGCAGACTCCAGCAACCGATTGTTTTCCTCGGCGAGGACATTTCCTTTTCATTTAAATATCCACGTTCAAAGAAAAGAAATTGTGCATTGTTTGCCGCGAGGATAACAGAAGACTCTTTAATTGAGGGTTAAATAAGAGGAATTCACTAATTTCTGAAGTTTGGAGAAGAGATGGGGCTAAGGGCCATGCGGCTCAACAAAGACAATACGAACTTAAACAGTCTGAAAGCAACTGTGCTAAAAATAGCTCCTTTAAGGTTGTAACAGGTGCATATTATATGAGGAAGATTTGGGATTAACACGGTGGCGAGCTTTCTGTTGTGTGAATTAACAAAAATAGTAATTAATTATTATTATTTAAGAGACACAAACGTTTAAACTCGATTTACAGTATTATTTTGTCACATGTATACAAACATCCATCGTTATGTTCATGATTATTACATTTAATTTCTTGCCTATGGTGTGTTAAGGAAGAATAGTGTTAAATCAAATGTTAACAAATGTAGTGAAACTATAAAGACGTTTTATTTTACAAGATCGTGTGGGTAAATGTGTGCAAAACCACCTTTTCAAAAATTAAAACATTTAAGGGAAGCCCTACTTTGTAGTCGAATTATAAGTATATGTTTTAAAACAAGACACTCAAAGGTTAGTATGGTTAAAAGTACTTCACTAGCAACAAAGCTCCTTATTTCATAGTATACAATTATCTAAATTAAAGGAACATTTTTTTTCCTCAAACTACCGGAGACAAGGTTGTAAAACTTCACGAAATTTGTTTTATTGATTAAAAAAAACTCCTATCCGAGCTGTTTTTATCTTTAATTTTATGCTAACAGTTTTGACTTGGTTAAATCATTGTTACTTATTTTTACTTTCTCTACTGCGTGCAGTAAGTAGAGAAAGTATTGTATTCCACCCAAAAATTCGACGTCGAGATTTTCCAGGAAATATGAATAAAAAAAGAGCATTTTTAGAGAAAGGTCCATCTGTGTGTCTTTCTATCTGTAAAACGAAAAGTCGGTCAAAAACCAAAGTTCGTATTTACGTTTAGTGCTTTTCAAGGATGCAATACGAAGATTTTGAAGAAAATTGCTCCACTCTAAATCGCCCTTTATATGGAAAATTTTGCGAAAGTGTTGATTTTCTCGAGAATAGCTCTAACGATTTTGATTAAAATGCCACATGCTTAATATAGTTTTATGACAAATGAAACGTATATTTTCAATTTTCTGACTATAGCTCATGTAGTCTTGTTTGCTCTTATGATTTTTGCGTTACTGCTAAACCGTAAGAGATAGACCAAATCTTACTGTACAAAAATGTAGATCCTGCTAAAACACACAATTTATGTCTCAATAATTTTTTTGTGGAGTGAACTATTTCAGAGATATGCCTTGTTATTTGTGCAAATTTTGGAAAACAGACTTTCGTCAAATGGAAGATCTTATTCAATTTTTATATTTTTTTATATGTTAGCCGTGCAAAGAGAACGGAATTTGAAAGCTTTAAAATATTTGCCTATGGCTCAAATCCTACAGTATTACTATATTCGCCGTGCATCTACAAGGAAATAAGCAATAAGACAATTTTATATTAACTAACACGAAGAAGACATAGGTATATGGGTTTGTAAGAATGGTTAGTACAAGAGTAGAGAAAGTCATGAGAGTGGAACATATATTTTATCAGTTGTATTTATTATCTAAAATATAATAATTTTCTGATAAGAAGTTAAATATTGGGTTAAAATGTTGTTAAATATGAAGAAAAAATATGCTAAATACAGATAGGAACATTACACATTTCACATCTAATGTACCTAACTTTAGGTTGATAGCCATAACAATGAGACGTTTATCTGCATTTTGATTCAGTACGGTTGCACAGTTTACTTTAATCATGCAATTGTTGCCTAAGTTATAGAACAGGAATGGGAAACTGCTTCAGGAATTGTGGTATGCTCTTATTCTCACTCCATTGCTAATCGAACTCAAACCCGTCGTCTTAGCATACCATGCCCCAATCAGTGGCGGCACAAATATTCAATCTGCAAACTACACAGCGGTGCCTAAATTATGTTAATTGTTGAAGGAGGAGCGCTGGCATCTTTATCGTGATACTAATCTATTACGTCAGGCTGTATAGCACCCATAGAGATACAATATTGAGGCAAGTGTGTGATCGTTTAATATGTAATACATATGTGGCTTGGAAAGTTTAATTTCTAAAATAGTTTTCCGCATGTAGATGTTGAAGCAAACATTGCCACAACATGTTCAGCAAAATATCTAGAGATATCAACTACCGGTAGAGTTCCGAACAATGTTTTCTCGTTGATTTTACACATTCTGCACAGCTATAAGTCATTGGCAGAAAACATGACAGTGCATTAATTATTGAGTATAGAATCCGATTTGAAAAAAATAGACCAGATTAAGGAGGTTGATTAGAAAAAACTACACTATGAGCCTTGTGTTCTTTATTTAAGAGATAAATATAACATTTCAAATTGGGAAAAGGTAGGTCTATATTTCGATGCTCGTAAAGTAGTTACTAACTTTACTGTTGATCTGTTACGACGCTATGCATTTTAACTATTTTAGAAGAAACTACTTCACAAATTATCCGTGATTCTTTGTACATTTTGCACAATCATTTGTATACTATACCAAATGAAATAAATAATTCTAAAATGGTTAGCTGTCCTATTTCCAAATGTTATAAACGTTTTATACACTTCATCTATCTAATATCTTTACATTATACACCTTTTATACTTCATTATTAATAATTACAATTGCCTTCCTCTACAGATTTATTAGCAGATCTATGATGACAATACTAAAATAGGACAGCTATCCAACTACTGGATTTTTTTCTTTGTAATCAATCTACTAAAGTTGAAAGCCACAAACAATCACTTTATATACTTACATTTATCACAGATGCAAGGAAAGTTATAAAATAATGTGACAAAATTGAAACTGCTATCTGATGGTGTAGCAGTCGTTTTTATTAAAATAATTACAGGTACTTAGCAAACGGAAAAAATGAGCCGAATAAGAAATATGTTTGATACAGCGGTTTACAGACATTTAGCGAGTAGAATTTTAATTAAAATACAAGTTTGGATTAACATTTTGCAAAATACTACTTATAGCTGTCTTGATGAATGAGTTGACAAGGTCCACTATCTGCTCATTGAAGAGTCCTACAACCCACGTGGCTATCTTGGATATCAGCCAGTCCAGGATGCCCAAGCCTGTTATCTCAATCTGCACGCCACTGCAAACACAACATATTCTTGTTATTTAATAAGTATTTGTATACTGTAAATTATTTTAATAACAAGCACAAGTAAATTAATAACATATACATTTACACCATGACTTCTAATCAGTAACATTTTCCCGAGACGGTGAGGCGAGAGAGTACAAGAGTAGCCAGATGAGACGGTGATAGAGGGCGGTGGTTCCAGATAGAACCTCTATGGCAGCTCCTTCGGGGATACAGAAACGAAATATACACCGACGTGGGTCAGGATGGCTGGTGCAACGCCAAACAACCACCCTAATGTGAGTCTCAGGCGTTTTTGCCTGAGCCATTCCGTCATAACTTTCAGGGATACCAACAAATACATATTTGTCAAGTAGCAATTCAAAACAACTTACTCTATGTGCTCCACACGAACGTCATTAACTTTGACGGAGATGCCCTCCTTAAGGTTCGCTGTGACCTTCAGAAATAGAGAATTGCTTCCAACACCAACACCCATACTTCCAGTTGGACCGATGCCCATAAACTTTGCTACGTAAGAGTCGTAGCCCATCTGCAAATAAAATTAATAGTTACTTTTATGTTAATAAAAACCAACTTCAGCATCGCGGACTCAAAAACTCGCACCTCTTGAACCTTAAAAATACATTTCTTAATAGACACGTTAGTGTATGTGAAAATGTGCGAACAGCCCAATCCAAAATGTACACCTTATGCTTCAGTTCTATGGCACTTAAGGATAAAAAGTAAAACTTTTGAAATAAATTCCCTCACCTTAACGATTCTTTGGATAGAAAAATGCTATCTATCTCACATTTTGTCAAAAAATGTCGCTAAATGATTTGATTAAAATTCTATATTTGATATACTTGCCTGCAGACTCCTAATTTTGTTTTCTTAGTGAAAGTGGAATAATAAAACACAACAACAAAGCCAGTTATATTGTTTCTACAATCTCGCAATATATTCTTCTAAAATACATTCACTAACATATTCAAGATGCTCTCGGGCTTCGAGCCAGGTGTAGTGATAAAGAGACATCGACGTTTCGGGAGTGTACATCTCTCCCATCTTCAGGAAGCCCGAGAGCATCTTGAATATATGTTCGTCGCTAGGAAAGCTTCAAATCATATTTTACATTCACTAACCTCAAAACCTACTTAAAACATCCAGAAAACATTTTTTACAGGTTTACCAACATAAAGTAGCTGACCAATATAAAAGCTTGAGTTATTTATCTTGAGGCTTGCGTATCCAAATTAATCTCACCCCGGAATTAATTCAACATGGAAATGCGGATTGTAGTGAGAATGGGATTGGACTCAATTCTATTTGAATTCCACATGGAAACTTAATATTATATAGGCAATGTGTGCGGTCAGACAAGTTGACTGTGTGACATCTCAGGTCTTTTACATTGTTGTGTACTTTGTTGTTTCTACAATAGGGGGTGGAGAACAGAGGAGAAGGGTAGGTTTTTCTCGTAGAATGCACATGCTGTCTATGGCGTTAGTAGTAAATTACTATTTGGGACATTTAGCAATAGTGCTTGTTTGGTGGTGCTGCTATCGTGTTCACATGCTAGGTTATGCGTATGTTCCCAGTAGTGCAACTGTGAAAAATAATATATTGCTATGGCAATGGGTAGCGTGCCACACAACTTGTTTCAGTTCTGTGCTCCTGTTCTATAGGGATGTACAGACAAACTAATTGTTGCAAGATTAATATGTAGCTTACCTTCAGCTGGCCCATTCCAAAGGAACCGAAAACTATAAGTGAACCGTCATCTTCATAGCTCAAACTGACATCGTCTGTACGTTTTATTGTGGCCAGATTGTTGAGGTAACCGCCAGAGGCGGAAAACTCTCCATGCCAAGTGACAAAAAGAACCTGCGAAGAAGATGATCCATGTGAAATATCATGCATTTATACAAAACGCTCTTACAAATATTGGATGGCTTAAAAGTATTGATTGATAAGTTTTGGATATATTCACATAAAGTAATTAATATTGTATGCACAATATTAAAGCAGTTTATATCATTCAAAGTTTAAAATGCTTAAGTTATTAGTATTTACAGTGTAGCTATTGCTATTACGATAAAGTTGTTAACTGACCAATAAAATATAAGTAGGTATTTACGTACATATGAGGTTTATAATATTGCCTTTATTAGATGCGCTCACTACCCAGTCGACGCTTATTTTACATAAAGACTTAGAACATAATTTATCGATACATTTAAATTTTGTTGAATTGCATTTAAAATTAATACTATTTTATATAGAGCAATTCCTAAAGTATATTTAAGATTATTCCCCAATACATCCAGAGTTTCCAAATGCATGTTTACAATCTTATTTGTATAACTCTGGATACAAAATAGTATGTATATATATTCTAAAGTAAGTTGCCATTTTGTGTCTGCTTTACATATTAGCAGTTTTGTTTTATATTCGTGTCACTGCTGTTTAGAAAGTTTGGGGATGTAATGTTTGTAATGCTTAAAGTTGCAAAGTGCCTGGGTATAAGTTATTCAACAGTGTGGCGAATTCTAAGGAGACAACTTCGGTTCTAACCTTACAAAATGAAAACGTGTTTTGAACTCAAAGAAGAAGTTAAGCCGATTCGTTACTTTCACATTGCAAATGTGAGCACAAATTCAATGAACTATGAGTGTTTGGACAATATTGTCACAAAACGACAAAATCCAGTTCGATTACTTTTCTATCACTTTATTTTGTTCTAAAATTTTATCACAAACATAATTTTCTTCTTGTCATTAGCACAGTCTGCAGGCTTTCGGGCTATCACAACTTATAACTTTTACTTCTTGTAACCTTGTTCAGTCCTTTCAGTGTCTTTCTTCACTTCCTTTGTCTCTCATACTCTAACTACGACGTTACAGTCACTCGAGGCCTGTTAGAACCTTCTTCATGACGACCGATGTATTTTGCAGGACGACACACACACGTGCAGCTAAATCGCACTCACTGACACACCGACCGACTCATTTCTGTAACCCCAAATTCTCTCCTCGGCTGCTCCTGGTTTCCTTATATAGAGGACCTTTCTTGACTCCTACACACACGCCGGCGATAATATGGCCCGATCATTCTTGAAAGCCCCTTTTGTGTAGCCGCTTCCATTGTTAGTCACAAACAGTTGCGCAAGGTAGCCTAAATTCCAACATATTTGCCCACTCGCTGTCCTGGCATGTAGTGTGAAGTGGCTTAGCCCCGATAGTCCTTTGTTTTGTGCCGCGCCCGGCGTCACTATATCTTGTGGACATTCTGACTCAAACGGAGGTGTTAACCCTCATAATTGCAGAATATAGCAAGAACATAATTCAAACACAGTTATATGGCTTGGATTACATGAAATCAAGGTTTTACGTCACATTTCATTAAAGGAGAGCATTTCTATGAAGAAATTGAAGCAGCCAATATCGAATACCATTGAGAACATCCCAAGGAATGCGCTTGCTAATGCTGCTTATAGCATAGCAGAAAGGCTATTGCTTATTGAACATGGTAATATTTAATTTTATTAATTTATTTTAATAAAATCCCCATTCTTTAAGAACAAATTGGTGCTTTTATTTTGTTAAAATCTAAAAATTCGACAGTTATTACCATTTTAAAGTGGGAACTTAATTTAGAATAACTATATCCATAAGTACATAATTAGATCTCCATTCACTCACCTTGTTAGAAAACGATGACATAAATCCTGGAATGCCAATCTCCTGCATATTGTGTTCCGTAAGGTATTCCCGGGCATTTTGTAGAAGAGCGTCCACATAGGCGTTAGCATTAGCCTTCTGTTCTTGAACATGGGCTCTGCGAACGAGATTTTAATTAATTAAAAACGTAACGTCTTTCAACTAAATGACTTTCTTCGCAGTTATTTATTAGGAGATTTCCCATAACTTATTCAGTACCCAAATCCATAGTTACACCTTAACTCTAGAACAACAATAAAAGAATCTAAAGTGTTGCATTCACACGACTTTCTCTACTCTTGTAGTAACCATTCATACAAGCTCTTACTTCCATATTGTCTTCGTGTTAGTTTAGATAAACATTTGCAGAAATTATCTTATTGCGTATTTCCTTATAGGTGCAAGGGGAATATGCGAACCACTAGGCTAGTCAAATCTTTTGAAACTTTCAAGTTCCGTTCTCTTTGCAGGGCTAACATAAAAAATGAATAATGATGTAACATTTGAGGAAAATTTCTTTTCCGAAAGTCACATAAATAAATCGGAGATCAGTGTCGAAACAGTAAGGTCTCTGGACACGTATTGCCCGTGGCAGAAGTAGGATATGTAGATTGCCTAGTGAAAGGGCACTGTGGAATGAGACAAAGCAAGACGGTATGTCAGAAGCTACTGTCCTCCACGAGGTACCTCCAGCAGATCCATCCTGATATCACCACTTAAGGTAACGTAAAGTAAATACAGAAAATATAATTATCCTACAGAGTATAACATAACTAAAAAACATAATTTTCAATCTAAAAATGTTATTGATGTATGCTACGAACAATAGCTGAGTTTTTTATTGTTATTTATTTACCTTTTTGTGGAAAATATTCACATTCAAGTGTTATATTGAAGGTATATTTATATTCATGTTATACATTTAAGGTTATCCAGCGACAACAAATATTTCAGTTTCATTTAAATAAGAAGCAAATTGTGACAGTTCCTATCAATTTCATGGCCCTTCTGTTATTGTTCCGGCCAATCGGGTGCCTGCGCTCTGCTTTCCCTTCGTCTACAAGCTGCTTTTTTGTTTACTGGCTGTGTAATATACATTGACAATCACTTCTCGTTTAAATGCTACTCTAATTGAAGTGTATAGGTTAGTACGAGACATAATTACCTGTAAATATCTATCATTCTAGTGTCTTCAATAAGTTCTGCTATGGACTCCTGGGCAAGAATTCTATCCAGTTCATTCTTCAGGAATTTATTCAGTACATATCTTACTTCCCGATCGATTTTCTTCAGTAGTGTTCCTTCTGGAAAAGTAGCAAGTATTTTTGTCATTGTACTAGTCTAATTTGCTAAAGGCAGGTGAGAGAGAGGTGAAGAGAGAACAAGATTAATCATACAGTAGTAAGGTAAATAGTGATGATGCGTGCAGTTACACTGAAAGCGTAGGTTTTGGTCCGACATCGAACTGTAGTGCTGTGGATGTACATATTTATATATTAACAGTATATATTGTGTTTCATTTACGCTCCAAGGTAGTTCAAAGAGAAGTAGAATAGTTTATGTCTAACATGTTCAATTACAAACTGCAGAACATTAAGAGTTATACTCACCAAAAGTGTTTGTGTTAGCTGTGCTAACTACTACACCATCTTTCGTGTTGTACCATACCTGCGAAGGGACAAAACATAATATTGTAACTTGAATTGAATTGAGTTTATTAACGACTAAAGCATTTATATCTTAGGCTGCCCTTGAACTTGGGCCCTAGTCCTTTTGTCACTGAATAGCCTCTAAGACTTCTTACATTTTGATGTGTGCCGCTGTTTATAACCTTTGCTAATGTTTGTAACTGTCATTAATTTTAATTCTATGATTTGCACTACTTTTCTCACCTACTTTCTTTGTTTTCCTATTCCGTAAAATTCTTTATTATTTTTAAATCACTAAGTATAGGAAATCTATCTGCTTAGTAAAAATGCACTTCAATTAAAGCACAATGATGTTTTTATAATGAAATTGAAGATTATTGTCTAAACCTTTAATGCCTTAACCACATAAGTTTCAATGAATTTGCTAAGGGCTTATAAGTAATGATATTTTTGAGTGAAATATTTGTAGTAGCTGTAGGAGAGGGGACAAGAGTATTGCAGAGCTCTTAGCGCTTGAGCTACCTTGCGAGAGATCCATACGTGTGTTAAATTCGCATATTATTCAGATATCCCGTGGATCTTCGAGGAATCTCTAATACTCCAGGTATTATACCATCATAACGTCTTGCGATGTTGAGGGTCTAATTTCCTGGCGACTAGGGCTAATTTATATGGGATAATTTTCTTTGACACCAGCCACGTCAAACAGATGCACATCTATAATGTGCATGTGAGATTGTCATTATAGTAGCTCATGCAGTAAGAACGCAGAGGGCCGGTAATCCGTTACTGCGTTAGTAGTCGGTATTAGATGTAGTAATTAGCTTGAGTACTGAAAGTAAGGTAAATAAGCACAATTACTTACTGTTAGGAACATATCTGCCGGCTGGTAGTCGATGTCATAGTTGATGGTAGACAAAGTGTTTCCTTCTAATTTCAGACCTACTCTACCAGTTGCTTTCAGATCCGTAAGACCCAAGCTGAAACAAAGTAGCACCATTTGTCATGAGTAATATGAAAATGTAAATTATTCATCTTGATTTTAAGAACAGTAGTACTAGTGTATATGGCTGCTAATGTAAGTACAAGAGATTGAGCACATGACGGTTAAGTTACCTGAACTGTCCAATGCTGGTAAGCGGCATGATGTGCAGAACGCTGTTACTAGCGACCTCAAAGTCTCCCCGGATCTTGAGCGAACTGAAACTCACATCCAGCTCCATGTTCATCTGTTCGAGGTTTGGTTTTAAACTGTCGAGGTTTATGTCTGCGATGCTGAGTAACGTCATATTATACAGCTCCCTGTGAAATTACCAATAAGTCATTGAACCAGAACCTACCCAGATTTATTTAGGTACTTATATTTCTGTAGGCAACTGGGTCTAGGATTAAAATAGGGTATACCATCCTGAGTTACGATATTTCTTTCTGCAAAATAACAGCTGTTTTATCTATTCAGAATTGGATCACGAACATAATGAAAATTCATTCAAGACATTATGTTGCGTATAAATTGCATTGCATTATGAATCCACTAAAGTGCCAGTCGAAGGATTCACATATGAGCAAAGAATTTTATGTGCAATATATACATGAAGATAAAACCATGCAGACAATTGTGTATATGATTTCGGATGAAATGTTTTGGCATTCAAGTTTTAGGTGGATCAGCTGTTACCCTTGTGGTTCAAACAACTGCGTCACTACATCTAAGAAGCGAAAAAGAAGTGTTTTAACAGAGGAAAAAGTTAACGAAATTGCTGCATCATTTGAACACTCTCCAAAAAGTGTCTCAGATGCGTTGCACAACAAGTTGTTCCAAAAATATTATTCATAGACCTGCTAAACTTTACAAATTGAAAATCTACAGTGGCTATAGTTTACGAACTATAATCTCGTGACAACAAGGACGCCACTTTTAACAGAACTTATAACAAGTATGAACTGTATGTGGTCGCCCTCTATTGACAGACTTAGTACATGATCTAGAGCAATAGGGTTTTGTAAGTTTTGGAGAGTAAAACAAGCTGCAATATACTAGATTGGTAAAATGACAGTTTATTGACAGTTATTTATTCTGCATAAACTAAACAAGGTACTGTCAAATGTGTTATACGTAAGACATATAAACTTATTTTTTATTAAACTTAATGTCTAGCTGTGCGTGCACAAATTTTCATGTATTTATAAATTAGAAAACCTCACTTACGCTGTTGTATCATCAGTAATGTGGAAGAATATGTCTTCCAAGTACAGGTTGACTTTCGAAGATGGCACATTATACACCTGTTTATTCTGAAAAAAGACAAATTTGTAGAAGATAGCTTACTGGTTTTAATATTATAAAATGTTTAACACACAAGCATCTTCTGTGCAGATTATACCTCCGTTAGAGGAATTGATCTGCAAATGCATAAGTTTTTCATTGCCGTGATATTATTATCACATCCTGAGGACAAAAACGTAATATACAAAAGTGTCATGTATTATGTTATGTCAAATTTTTTTCAAGATATTGTTCTTTTATTTCAATTATTGATATTTTAAAGCAAAATGCGCTTGTGCCAATTGCTTTATGATATATACACAAAAACTCCATTCCAGTGATATTCAATCTGGGGTGCGCGAAGACTTCCTAGGGTGTATATAAAATTGAATTGAATTGAATTTAGTCCTTCCTTGTGTAGTATTAAGTAAGTTAGAAATATAATAATATATTTTACACGTGGTTATGTATAATGTTAATGAAGGATAACTCCAGGACTAGGCATGGGATACTGACTGAAATGGAAAATTGTCTTTGGGGGCACGCGGAGGAAAAAGGTTGAATACCACTGATCTATTCTGGGCTTTGAGAATCTGAGGAAACTACTCAGCAGGCAGAGATTAACTTCAATTAGTGCACCCCTAGAAAATGATGTTTAGTAAAAGTGATACTTAAGTTTCCAACTTTACTAACTATAGACAATTACAAATTAACTTATGGATATTACAAAAGATCCACAATACATTTTAAATTTTTATCCTCTGCAGCTCCATATCGAGCATGTAGGTTAAAATCTCTGATGTGTAGAACATTTGAGCACTGAAAAATGCCAAGGATAACAGCTGGCAGTTATAGGCTCTGTAAATGTTTGTAATTTTTGTTCAATTTTACCACATATTTCTTGTATTGAAATGCATTGTACAGCTGGAGCTAGGGCTGTTGTTAAATTGTTTTATCTCCAGTAATTTTAATCAATATATTAGGATGCTATATCACCAACGCGCATATAGAAACATCTATATATTTACTATGAATAATTTCAATAATTACTAATCTAACATGCCTTAAACAATATATAAATGTGATGTGCAAATCTGTATATTTGATAGAAAATACTTTCGGTATTTACCATTCAATGTTTATCGTTAAGCGGCCAGAAAAAATGGACAAATTATTACTCTTTCTTTGAGAAGCGAATGTCTTCTTGGAAAGGTATTCAATGCAATTATTTTCGTAAATCCTCTATGGAAGCTTGAAGTATGGCTAAATAAATATTTATAAATCATAACGATAAATGGAACATTTTAACTTTTATATCTATATTTCGTAGATGAATTAGGTATTGTATTCCACCCAACAATTCAATATAGGGATTTCACCGAAACTACATGTTTTGAATTCCCTTTAATTTAAAAACCATTTCAGAAAAAAAATGTTATTTGTGTGTACGCGCACGCGTTCTCTATGTGTCCGTGAAAGGTGTAGCTCAAAACAGGAACATTGGATGAATAACACGTGATATGTAAAGTTAGTGTTTTCCATAATACGATACAAAGATTTTAAAGTAACCTCTGACCCAAACAATGTTATGGGTTAATATGTTTTTACTGTTTTTCCCTATAATGGTTCCTACTATTTTGATTTAAATATATATTTAACGTAGTGACTCGAGGATATAAAATATATATTTGAATTTTCTTTTAACATCCTTCAAACACTGCTTTATTCAAAGGAAGTTCATGTAACTCTGAAACTAGAAGACATAGACAAAAGGTTACCTACATAAGAAGAAATGCAGAGAACTTTAATGCAGCAATACGTATTAAATAAATTTTCGCTAAACTTAGAAGTTTACGAGGTATTTCCTATGGCTGGTCGGAATTTCTGGTATTTAAAGCTATACATTTCCGAAAAGCTATGCCCATTCTTTGGTTTCTCATCAAGTTATGGAAGTAGTATTAAAATATCAGGTCTCGCAAACTCCCCATCTAAAAGCCTATTATACTTGGTCTGTTGGCAGAAAGCAATTTCTCTTACAATGTAACAGTTGGTAGAACTGAATGGAATAATAATAATAATAATAATAATAATAATAATAATAATAATAATAATAATAATAATAATAATAATAATAATTAATAATAATAATAATAATAATAATAATAATAATAATAATAATAATAATAATAATAATAATAATAATAATAATAATAATAATAATAATAATAATAATAATAATAATAATAATAATAATAATAATAATAATAATAATAATAATAATAATAATAATAATAATAATAATAATAATAATAATAATAATAATAATAATAATAATAATAATAATGTATGTATATTGTACATTAAAAAGACGGTTATGATGTAATGTTGGCTGTGTTTTTTATGTTCTTAGAAAGTTATATATTAAAGTGTTATGAAACCGTACCGCTTTTATTTTAAGTATAATAGTTACCTCCGAATAACATGGTCTTTTGTGCTTGCTCGTATATAGCAACTTCAAAATGTATGTCGAAAATATTTCAAAGAAACGTTTGTCATAATTAGCAAGGAGAAGAAAAAATAAAACACGCTTGCATGAACAACTTCCAGAATACATATGAAATCAACTATAATGGGAATTGTAACACATCAAAGTTCAGCTTTATGTGAGGTGAATTCTGCGCTTCCGACATATGGCAGAAACATATATAAATGTTGTTTTCTGATAACAGTGTATGAAGTTGAAGCACAATATATGTAATAAAATGTAGCTTTGTTTTTATCTTAATTTTAACTACACTGCATATTAGATATTACAGAATTTCGTATTTATTTTACTTACCTTCATGATACGTGACGTGAGCAGAGACTGTGCATTATGAAGTACTTCTGATAGTTCATTTACCACTGAAATCAAGAAAATATATTTTACACTGCTTTAGAAAGCAAAGATATTCAACATTACCTTCCTATGTCGTTCCAGTATTTTGGAACTTAGATTTCAATTGATAGAACGTGGCCAGTATTCGGACATAAATGCTTATTTTTATTCAGGTTATTTTCCTCGCAGTCTCATGGCCACATAAAACATATGGTTTGACCCACATAATGTTCTGGGAGGCCGCTGCGATAAACAACTACCCGGAAGCGCTGACTGGGCTATCCTTTCCCTCCCCGGCGTATAAAAGCCAAGATGTGTATATTTAACTAACCCTCGAGGTACAACAGCACATATAGGGCCAAACGTTCTGACAGCCACGACCTCCACCTCTGCCGACAACGGGCGCCTTGCGTAGGGTGCAGTAGTGGTGGCTGGGACGTGGTTAATGCCTCGAGTCCTTCCCGAACTGTGAATGTGATCGGGAAACGGAATTGTGAACAAAGAACCAGGAACGGAGGGATCGACCAGAATCTTGGTATAAGACTGAAGACGATGATTATGAAATGATGGTGAAATTGACGGAAGAAACGGCGATGATGGAGCAGTTGGGGGAGTGAATGGTTGGGGAAACTGGATATCCGGAGAAAACTCGCCCAGACGCAGCTTCGTTCATCATAAATTTCACATACTACTCCCTGGGATCGAATCCGGGACCCTTGGATTTAGTTCTCTAAAACGCTTTTAGTCTTGAAAGCGTAAATTTGAAGTATTATTAATATGATTTATTCCATTTATTACTAGGTTTTACTTAGAACGAGTCGACTTAGGCTAATGGAAGCTCCTAACGAACGGCGTTCTAGGTAAATAGTAGCAATAAATGGAGGATGGACTGTTGGTTCGATTGAAATTATATTATTTTTTGTGCTCAACTGCATCACAGTTCTGCATGAATATTGAAATGCATAGTCTGTTACTCTGTGATGAAGGGGTTCAGAACAGTCATGGTTGGTGAAATGTTCAACATTTAGGTTATCATTTCTTCTTGTTCTCCAGACTTTAATGATAAAAATATTTCATAACACGTATCTGCAATATGAATGGAGTATATGGTATCAATAAACTACCAAAATAAAGAAAATGACATAAAAAGTTAATATCTTTGTTTTTTCCTATAAGAAATATCGAAATAAAATTTTCAGCCCCTTTCGGAATGTTTATTCCTTTTTGGAAAATGGTTGCGTTGGCCAAACTGTTTTAGTATGACTGTAATGGTTGCAGTTGTTTATATTCGTTTGTGAAGCCAATTTGTCTTGCAGCTTTCAGTATTTTGCGGTGAAAAGCGAAAGTTTTACTTATTCTTGTGTTTGTATATCCATATTTAAAATGTCTAGAGGTACAAGAATGTTCAAGAAATGGGAAAATGTCGGTAAGCCGAAAGAAATAACAGGAACAGATGGACGTGATACACCTAACCTCAACAAAAACAATATACGTACATAGTTCGTCTCACAAAATAATAAAACGTGCACTAGAACTTTTTGAAGAAATTATCGAAAATGAAAGTTTTAATTTTCGTTTTTAATTAATATTTCTTTATCATGAGTTGCACTACGTAAGTTTCTGTTGCAAAAAATGTTAGGAATCAGTTACCAGTCTGTAAAGAAAGTGTTGGTTTAGCAAGTGAAATGATATTTATTTGTAAAAACTATGAAAATAAACACAAATTCATGAATTTAGACGTAGAAAAATTTAATCGTGAAGGGAAGACTGATTCTGTATATTGATCTACGCTTTGTGTATGGACTGAGAGCGATAAAGGACAGTGTGCAGGGGACAATTTTGTGTGGTATCATGAACCTTCCTAAACCTCCAGCAAAATTATCCATAAATGTAAAACCATTTGGTTCAGCAGTAGATGTGTGTGGAGAAAGGAAGAAAGAAGCCATTGAGGAAGCTGTGGAATGTATTGCAGGGAATAGGGATTTAGCACTAGCTTTCGAGGGGACATTCCGGAAACTTTGATTTTCTTCACAAATTGGAGTGACAACAGAAACAAGTACAGACCGTAGGTGTGGACCTGGCTTTAAAAAGAAAACTCTGCAACTTCAAGGATAAGCTGAAAAAAGTTGTATTTCCAATTTCCATGGAGTCATTGGAGTCATGAAAGTTGAGGATGCAAGGGACCTGTTTCAAAAGTTCCGTGGCAGAGTGCAACGACAGATACATGGTTTATTTAGGAGATTGGGATAATAAATCTTAGATGTCTAGCAGAAAAAAACCTCTGGACATAGTGTAATTACAGAGAAACTGGAATGCATAGCGAAGATGGGTCCAGGATAAGAAAATTAAAATTAAGAGTACCGTGGAAAATCCTTGTGGTAGCAAACCGTTTGGAGGAGCGAATCGTGTTACTAATATTAGCATTCTAGACATTTAGACCTATTATGGACTGAGCATTAGAAGGGACGTAGGAGATATCCTGAAAATGAAGAAGCAATCTGGGCAATTTGCCTTCTTCTACATTCAACAGATGGCAATGAGCATGGATTATGTAATGTGTGGTGCAAGTTTTTGAAGACGAAGGAGGAAATCGAAGAATATGATCACTACAAGTATTTTGGTGATGCCTGAATGGAAGAGATGAAACCAATTTTGAAGGTTTTATGATATTTATTAGGAAGACACATTACACTTTGGAGTGCATGAAGCAGCTGCCTCATTCAGTAGGGGAAATATGGTAAAGTGTGAAGTGTTCAAGAGCCTAGAATGAAGATAGGAGTGAACTGTGTATCGGCAGTGAAAACTCTGGATCTTATAAGAATAAACAGAGCAACGAGAAGATTAAAGCTTTTTTATGAAGAGGAGGAGGATCCAGATAACCCAAAATATAATGCAGGGATGAATTAAGGTATGATTACAATCTGTATTGCACTTTATCGCTAATTTCTTAAGAACTAGGTTTGGATTTTGTTTTATAAAAAACAATACCTGTAGTGTTTTGTCATAAAATATGTCATTAAACTTTGGAGCTACGAGTTCATACTGAAAGTATAAGCAACAATGTTTAAAAAATCTTACCTTTATTTTTTAGATAAACCAAGCATATCGTAATCTACAGACCTCCAAGTATGAGGATACCCTTACGATAGAACTCCCGAAGACACTGACACAGTGCTTTTTGAATGTCCTTCACAGTTTCGTAGTGTTGGTGTCGCATCTGTTTCTTAACAGAATCAAATGTAGGGAGGATGTGGACGAGTTTCTCACCCATATGTTCTGATCATCTCCATTGTGGCGTGGTCAGGGTGAGGACGTGCATTATCTGTTGCCCTTCTTTCCAAGGCGCTTATCGCGCAATGCATGACGGAGTTTCCTAAGTGTCTGGATATAGCATGCAGCGTTTGTGGTTCGTTCATGTTCAACGAAATCAACCATAATGCAACCAACCGTGTGCATCCCAGAAGACTACTCATAACCTTCCCAGCAGATGGCACTGGCTTCGCTTTCTTCTTCGACGGCGAACACAAATGCTGTCATTCCATACTCTTGCGTTTTATTTCAATCTCGTAATGATGGAATCAATTTTCATTGCCTGTCATAATACTCATTAAAAATCATCACCTTCATTTGGAAATCTTTGAAGGTTTCGGCTAATGGTTACTCTCTGAAGTTTTCGATCTTCGGTCAATAAATTGGAACCCAACGGACACAGACTTTTTGATAACCTAAGCTCTGTATCATTTCTTGCACTGCACTATGTTCTACTGCAAGATATGCAGGGATTTCATCTACAGCGATACGCCTATCTGTTATAATTAGGGCTAGGAAGTTCATGCATTTGCATGTTTTTTCATAGGGGTTAAACATGTATGCTTTTACATTATGTACACGAATTATGGAATTTTAAGTTATTTGGACGTGATTTTATGGTGGATATAACTGCATATTTTCTTGATTTTGATAAATGCATATTATTTCAATACTATAGCCTCTATATTGCATATTTTAATGATCTTTATGTTTTTTTTTTTTTTTTTTTTTGTTTTTTTTTTCCACATGGATAATATTTTTCATACTGGTAGTGTTGCATATGATGGTGTAACTCGCGAGGTGGCAAGAAGCAATGCTGAGTCATTTTGTTATGTAGTGAATCCCCTGTTTCCATCCTTTCATTACATGTTTGTGCGTAGATAATAATCAGTGCGTTATCTGAGAGGTTTATATTAACAAAGATAAAGTGCAGGTCAACGTTTTGAGCAGCACGATTATAGCAACGCTTGCCTCTGCGTGGTCTTCAAACGTAATAGTGTTGTGAACTGGTTCCCTCTAAATTAAATTAGGCGTATAAAATGTTAAAAAGCTCTTCAAATGCCGAAAATAAAACCAACTTAGAGTGCTAGATTAATTAATTTACAGAAAGAGTTTTCGGGTGATTTAATATCTACAGATAATAGGGGACTGTTTTGTGGAGCATGTGAAAAAAATATAGGGAGTGAGAAAAGATTTAAGTAGTTCAGCAAATAAAAACAGCAAAACATAAGGAGAATTCAATCAGAAAACTCGCAAACAAATAACCTGTTCTGAAACAATTAGTAGAGTGTTGAGGAAGTAGGGTTACTGAATTTTCCTATGACTTGTGCCAAGTATTTTTAGCTGCCGATATTCCCTTGTTCAAAATTAATAATCCGATATTTAAAAACTTTCTTAACAAGTACACTCAACATGTGCCTGAAGAAAGTACACTGCGTAAGACTTATGTAGGGAATTGTTATAATAACGTATTGTCAAATATACAAGATTTAGCGGATCAGTTTGTGTGGTTGCATGTTGATGAAACCTCTGATTCTGAACGCCGTTCTATTGCTAATATAATCGGGGGTGCCTTAAATAATGAACAAAAGACTACAGCTTATCTCCTTAATATGTACAAATTGTCGGCCACTGACAATGTAACTGTGACACAGTTTGTGATGCACTCTTTGAAATTACAATACCCATGTGGAATCGAATACAACTGGTTGCTTTTATTTGTTACCTTGTATGGTAAATCAGGAAAAACTCTGAAAGGTATTTTTTCTAACTTAATTCATATAACTTGTTAGGCACACGCTCTTCATAGAATTTCTGAGACAATACTCGATTCTTTCCCACTGGTAGATACATTTGTGTCCGGTACAAAGAGAATTTTTGTTAAATCTCCTAAAAGAGAGATCAACAGCACCTAATATCCGACCTCCTCCTGCACCGGTGTTAACTCGATGGGGAACATGGGTCGATGCAGTTTTATATTATGCTGAGCACATAGAAATAATCGAAGAGGTTGTTAATTCATTGGACTCGAACGATGCTTCATCAATACAAACTGTGCAAAATATTCTGTCAGGCAGTGGGTTAAAGAAGGATCTTAGTTTCATATCTGCCCATTTTTCTTTCTTACCAACACCATAACGGCATTGGAAGCTGTAGGATTTCCTTTGCATGAATCACTTACTGTACTTGAAAAAACAATATGTGATCTAAGTTCGGTTCTCTAGGACAAAGAGTGAAAGAGAACGTGAATTATGTAATTTCAAAAAATTCTGGTTATAAACAGATGTGCGATATTCGAGACATCCTCGAAAGAAAACCATCTGTCACACCACGAGTCTTGACTCTCTCTGTGAAACAGTTAACATCATTTAAATATGCCCCTAAAAAATTATTTTCTTATTTAACAACGCTGTCAATTGCCAGGATCACATCAGCGTCGCCGGTGTGCCGGAATTTCGTCCCGCAGGAGTTCTTTTACATGCCAGTAAATCTACTGACATGGAGTGGTCGTTTTTAACCAAACTTAAAAACCATCGGCCTGGGCCGGATTTGAACCCGTGACCTTGGGATCAGTAGGCCAGCGTCTAACCAACTGAGCTACCCAGACCGACAAATATGCCCCTATAACATCTTGTGACGTGTAAAGAAGTTTTTCACGTTACAAAATTGTTTTGCCAGACAATAGACGACGTTTTACTGTTGAAAATTTGTGTAGTGTTGGTTGTGAACTGCAATATAGCAGTTAATACTAGCAGCGGGACCACTTCTGCTTCGGCCTCTAAGGAATAAGGTAACTTTACTATTTACACTAACTCGTCTACTGCAAAGGGACATGAACTGTTCTAATGAAATAGTGCATATTTCTTGGCATATTTTGAAGTTTTTAAGAGCATATTTGCATGCATATTTCAATGTTTTTTAGGGCATGAGCTTCCGAGCCCTAGTTATAATGATCTCGTCAACCCTTTCCTGCTTGCGATCCGTGCATGGGCGACCGCCACGAGGCTCTCCTTGGACACTCACTCTCCCATGTTTGAAACACTTCACCCATCTCCCAACACTGCTAATACCCGTGCAGACAACTTTATGGGCACGCTGAAATCTGAGGTGAATTTCAGCAGCAAATTTCCCCTCTTTAACAGGGAATTCAATTACAGCACGCTGTCGAATTGAAACAATGATTGTCCGTCATTTTGGAAATATTGCCTATGGCCACGTGAAAGATGCTAACGGGGTCACAATATGGTAACATGTGTTGTAAAGTATGTAGATTACGATTCTGCAGTTATTTTTCCTACATTTTTGGATGTTGAATTTTAACAGTGGGTCGCTTGCGACTTTCAGTATAGCCCTCTTATCTTATGTCTAACATAATAAGCAAAACTCTCTTTTGTCTTAAATTTCTACTGTTATAAAAGTTACTTATTTTTAAGAACTTACCAAGTTTGGAAAGGTATTGCGTTGCAGATACTTCCACCAAAGCGACAGCAAGGGCTACAGCTAATATAAGCAGCTTCATGTTTCTGTTAAACAAAATTAAACAGAGATATTAAATATTACACATTAGAACAGGCGCAGTCAACTCATGACTCCATGATGTCATTCGATATTTCTCAAATTAACTCACGAGAGAAAGGCTTGACTTGAACCGAAAGTTATTACCTAGACCGTAAATAAACTTCTGTGTAGCTTATACTCGTTTGCAGATACACGTTTATTGATGAAGTTACGTTTATATTACCGGGGAAATATAAACATTTCTATTTTCGTCATTTTCATAATGATAAACGTAATCACTTTTCGCAATCATTTAACTGATTTAAAATCGTGAATCTTAAAATGGCTAAGAATAAGACATTCCACAACAAGCGTAGTGGCGGTTCGTTTATTGTCATCACAGTGCAGTGGAGCAACACAGCAATTATTACAATTATTGAAACAAATATTATAAAATTCGTCGCCATTGTGTATAAGATTAAATTTCAATATACTGGGTACTGATCGTTTATAGTAATTTAAAGGCATATTTCGCAACCTAGATGGTAAGTTGTTACGATTTATAACCAATATAAACTGTTTAAAACAATTTATATTCGTGCTGTATTTAAATTTGCTTAGGTAAATGGTGTCAAGTAATTATTATGGTGGAATGATCAGTTCCATTACCCTTTAAATTACTCCTACTCCATAACATACATTAAAGTATATCCACCAATAGCAAATTGTAAATTAGTAACTTTATTGGCATTGATAATAAGTTTATTGGTTTATTGGATGTGCACCATTTCTTTGTCTTTATATGATAACTAATTGACTTTGATATCTACAGAAGTATATGGTGATTCAGAAAGAGAGCCACTTTTTAACTGCTTACAAATATTTTATTAACACGTGTTAGTGAGCCTTTGAACTTTAGTAGATAAAATTACTTCTTAAAAACCACATCACTCAGATAAGCACTAACATTATCGAAACGCTCTTGTACACAGCTATGAAGCTGCTATGAAAAATTTTCTCCACTATAGCAACACTATCGAATATTGCAACTCCTCGAAATAAATCACCTAAACACTAAATTGTGTAAAACAAAATGTGGACATAGGCTAAGAATTTCTAAGAATTGCTTATTACATTAGAATAATATTTGCTTTTGACTGCGAAAAGTGCAACGTTATGTTTTATATATTAATTATTTAGTTCGTTAATTTCAAGGTACCTTATCAAATTATAATAAGACAAACATTATGTTTTAACTTCAAGAGCTCACTGGAAAACAACCTTTTGCCATTAGTACAACGTCTAGACACACGTCTATCCTGTCAAGTGTCCAGTGACATCCAATCAATATTTCTGAGTACAAATAATGTGCTAACAAATGTAAACGTCACTAATATGATGAGATGTTATTTTAGCATTATAATTATCATTTGATAAGTTGCTAATTAAGAATCATTTAAAATTGTACGAGATATTCCAGTAGCAGAAACATCGCTGTAATATGTAACTTAGATGTGACTTTTATTTGAATGCTAAATCTTTTAACTAGTCAAACGAACATCCCATATAATTATTAGGTTTACGATGTAGAATACATATCAATTCAGCTGTAGGTATTCATGAAAAGTCACTATGTTAGAGATGTCAAGAAAATTACGAGTCAAAATACCGTTTGTAACAAAAATGGTACGGCCCAAATATGGCAATATTGTCTACACTAGCCAGCTGAATCAGTGTATTAGGTTTTTAAAATAACTCTTCCTCACACAGCCAAAGTACAGATATTAGAGACACCTCGACCTTTAGTTCAGCAAGTAGTAGTATAAGAATATCCCAGTAAAAAGTTCTAATCCATATCTAGTAAGTAATCTCGTATTGCCAGGGATAAGTGCACAGTTTTGATGTTTGTCATTTGTTTACTAAAAGCTTTTAAAGCAGCTGAAAAAATTGACTTTGTTAGGGTCCTAGAACAGTTGAATGTTGTTTACTTGTATGTTTACTTTAAAAAACGAGTGATGGTCTTGATTCCTAGAAGCAAGCTTTTAGCATTGCACTTCTGTAAATGTTGGCCTTAGCAATTATAAAACTTCCTCAATGTTAGTTGACGGTGACAACTTTAAACTTGTAATGACACCATTATTGGTATCCTCGTAACTAATTATTACACAAATTTGACTCAGAATTTTGCCAATTATGATGTATTCTTTCTGACTTTTCTTCACAACACGAGTCAAAGACTCCCTCTCCAGCTATGGTTGGGGGTTGAGCTAGTAAACTTCCGTGGTGGTTAACATTCACTTCTGAAGCAATTTGACTGGAAGTCCTACAAAATGATGGCAGGTAGAATTCTGAGAGGAATGAGGGGAATATGTGAAATCTTATGATTTTAGAGAAACGAGACATGATATGTTCCTCAATGTTGTATGCTGGTGAAACATTCTTAACAAACTTAATATAGTTTGGTATGTTGAAAATATTGTTTTTGGTTTTGTTAAAAATGATGCTGTCAAACTGCTAGCCGTAAAGGCTTGGACAAAATGTTTAAAACAGCTATACCTCTCAAGGTATAGTTCTCAATGACATCTTTATAAAGAAATGACAATCCAAACAAGTGCCTCAAGTACTTGCCTGTTTCACTCTCACCAGAACGAAATTGCCTACAGGTGTGTCACTGCACACTGATCACCATCTTCATTAACAGGAAGTATGACCTTACATATATGTGCCAAGATCCAGGATAACAAATTATCCTAAATAAGTTTTCTGAATATATTTTTGAAACACCAACAAAGAACATGATTTCTTACCAGAAATTTGATTGGTTAAGAAATAAAATATCAGTAACTCGATATATTTATTTTAAACAATGTTTTGACTAACGAGTTTACCTAGCTTTTGATAACATTATAATTTTAAACAATGAATAAGGTATAATTTTAACACCACCAGTCTGCATTAAAATTACCCCAGTGCCAGGCTCGAGGGAAAATTCTCTCTTTGTAGAAATTAATATCTCATACAGTAAAAATACTGATTTCCAAATCACAGCTTCTTAGGAATTCGATTCGATTCCCTTCATCTCTATGAACTTCCTGATTTTACCGGGTATTGATGTTGAACTATCTATGCTATAAGATATCAATTGTTTTACACAACAAACGTTGCTATGGTAACGTAATAAATAGTTGAAGGTGAGTCTTTAGTTTTGTGTATCACCGAAACAGTAACACTATAAAAATAATTCGTTAAAATAAATTACGGATGCAAATTTCAACGTAGAAGGAAGCGACAGAAACTCAGCCGCAGCTTGGTTATGTTCCTGTCGCATACAGTTTGGTTATTATTCATATGATTTACATGAATCAAACTCAACTAAATCCTATAAGCGATATACCACTACTGTTAGATGTTGCTACCTTGAATAACATATTTTGTGTCCGTAAGACATTAAGCGTAGAAAATTACTAACTTAGAGATATAACACAACAAATAAAGAACTAACCATAAGTTACACTTAATATGTTTGACATTACTTACCTAACAGTTTGTTTTTTCACTAGTTTATTGTTTTCTTTTTTTTACAAGACACCTAGTGGTACATCCCACAGGTCTTCTCGTTTCTGGCGGTTCCTGAGTAGATTCCCTTTATATAGCCCCGGGCTGTTTTGTTGACGACTTAAAGATGTTAAGATAAACAATAGTGGCTAAGATGGATTATCCCGAGATACCACGATATGGATCAACGGTGAAGTGGGCTCAGATTAGTGTTTATTGTTATACTTCGAGATAATCCAAGTTTGGAATCATATAGCGGTCATACATTAGCTGACACGCATTACAAACCTGTGCAAAGGAAAATGAAAAGGCTGTCATATCTTGCAGAGAATTATAATTGAAATATTGCGTGATGGCGTATACAATACTGATTGCGCAGAAAAGAGCTCGATCTACTGGTGCACACTTGCTTTTTCTTTGTGCTTCTGCCATGTTTACCTTTTCAGCTTTTTCTCTAACAAATGAAACATTCTAAGTGATCTCAGATGTTCTTGTGAAGACGCAGTTAGCTCCGTTTTCCCCAAATTTGGGGTGATCCCAGGAGGTGAATTCCCACACACTGAACGCGATGCAATAACGTCAAGTTGTGCAGCGAACTTGCCCAGCAGCGCGGAGACAGCTTATACACTACTGAGTATAACAGGTTGACTAAAGAAGGTACGTCCGGGGAGATTGTAAATTAATAATTTGTTTAAAAATAATTTTGGTTATCATTAATAATTTCATCACAATTATAATTGCTTAAAGATTACTAAGCTTCGTGAATATGAATTGAATAGCTGAATCCGTGATTTTTGGGATGTTTTAGAAACAAATCTTATATATAGTAACACATCAGGCTGTTATTGAAAGAAACATAATATTCGCTGCAGTTTCTTATTTCAATAGTTTATACCATTGTTTTGAGTATTTTAATGAACTATTTTAATTTTAAAGAAAGAATACTTATTTGCTTCGTATTACTGTAAATTTAAGGCCTCTATGCTCAAAGTTTATTTGCTTTAGGACCAAATATAACTTCTTGTTTGGGTTACCCGACTCCCAGAACTTACAACCCAATGTCTTGTGTCAGCAGCCTGTGGAACAGCAAGCAAACTTTGGATCATAGCATATCCAGAATGGGTGATCAGCCCAACGCTTGATCTGGCGGTCCAAAACAGGAATTGAAATATAGTGATAAAAGGGACGGGAGGCAAATTTGCGTATCTAATTATCCAACCCCACATTTACTTAGGGATCGAGGATGTGATAAAAAATTCTTACCTTTGGCATATACTGAACTCTCATATAGAACCTTTTGGTGGAAAACAATACTTCGTCTACTTAATAAGTATCTTATTTAAGATAAAAATCAAATCAGTGTGTTAGAAACTGTACTATTCACTTTCTCTACTACGTTATAGCAAGCAGGGGAAGAGCCGCTGTCAAAAGTTCTGTATAAAGACTTTATCAGAAATAAAAGAGACTCCATGAATTAAAACAGAAAAGCATTTTAGACAAAAAATTGTGTGTAAACAGCATAACTCAAAAACGCCATGTCAGTTAAGTATCAAGCTTGGTATTCAAGTTCAACACCTTCCAAGAATTCGACACGAAGATACCCAAGAAAATCCCCCCACTCCAGACTACCATTTAAAGGGAACACATTTAGAGAACTTTGGCTCTAGTATATTAATTAAAGTACCACATTTTTGAGATATTTTCATGACAAATTATATTGTCACCGCGCCCGCCGCATCTAATTGCCGACAGCAGCAGTGTCGCCCATCGCATTATTGTCGGCGCCACCGCAAAGGAGCCGAAGGAAAGAGACAGAGAATGGCCGCATTGTTGGGGCGCTTGCCGAAAGAGAGAAAAGGATAGAGGCTACTGGAATCTTCTACTTTGTATATCTCGCCGCAATAACTGAACGTTCCTGAAGCTTCCAGAATAGTGCCTGGGAGATATAAATAGCGGTAAAGTGCGACAGAAGAGTCAGTCAGACGTATGTGAAGGCTGAGTAGTCGTGCCGACGGAGACGGACAGACGATGTGGAGAGTTGTGCCGACGGAGAAGAGTTAGTTCTTTGTGTTACGAGTTCGGAGCCGTGCTGTTGGAGAATCGGAAAAGACTTTCTTGTTGTTGCAACGAGTGTACAAAGTTACTGTTTACGGAAATAAAAGTGTTTATCTCGACTACATCTGTCTACTTTACTACACACACCAAAAAAAGTTACAATATGTATAGCTTACTTTCTCTGAGAACGTTCCCCAGAAGTCCTCCTCCTTCTGTGTGACTTTAGTATAACTGCTAAAACGTAAGAAACGAACAAAATCTTACTGCCCAAAAATTAAGGATCCTAAAACTCCCAATTTGACATGTTAAATACTTTTTTAATTATATTTTATTTATTTATTGATTTATTTATTCATTTATTTATTTATTTATTTATTTATTTATTTATTTATTTATTTATTTATTTATTTATTTATTTATTTATTTATTTATTTATTTATTTATTTATTTATTTATTTATTTATTTATTTATTTATTTATTTATTTATTTATTTATTTATTTATTTATTTATTTATTTATTTATTTATTTATTTATTTATTTATTTATTTATTTATTTATTTATTTATTTATTTATTTATTTATTTATTTATTTATTTATTTATTTATTTATTTATTTATTTATTTATTTATTTATTTATTTATTTATTTATTTATTTATTTATTTATTTATTTATTTATTTATTTATTTATTTATTTATTTATTTATTTATTTATTTATTTATTTATTTATTTATTTATTTATTTATTTATTTATTTATTTATTTATTTATTTATTTATTTATTTATTTATTTATTTATTTATTTATTTATTTATTTATTTATTTATTTATTTATTTATTTATTTATTTATTTATTTATTTATTTATTTATTTATTTATTTATTTATTTATTTATTTATTTATTTATTTATTTATTTATTTATTTATTTATTTATTTATTTATTTATTTATTTATTTATTTATTTATTTATTTATTTATTTATTTTTTTTTTTTTTTTTTTTTTTTGTGAAGAGAACTAGTTTGCCCGAGTTTTCCAAAACTTATACTTTTCTCAAACGGGAAATCGTTATGTGTTTTTAAATTGTGGCCATGCAAAGAGAATGGAATTTCAAAGCCATAACATAGCGACCGGCTTTAAAAGATTTAACTAATACTTATATTCCTACATTTAATTTGCATCTACAGGAAAATTAGCAAAAAGACAGTTTCTGTAAATGTGTATGTCGATTAACATGAAATGCGTAGAGGAATAATCATTTGTGAGATTAGTTTATACAAGAGCAGAGAAAGTAAATGCGCACTTGAGATATTTTTAATATGCATCAATGTTTCGCCTTATTGCTTATAATGGAGGATACCTATAACACTTTGTGGACCCACAGGGTTATGGTGCATGTATACCTCCCATATTACAGCAGAACATTACTTGTAAACTGCGATAGTACGTATCACAAACAAACAAACAAGCCCAACATTAAGTATCGGAAATCACAGTCTAGAAAATACCTTGATAATGCCTGGTAAATGTGTACTTTGTAGAAAATCGGTTTAACTAACAGCGAGTTTGATGAAAGGTATAAAAGGCATTTCTTTCATACGAACCAGGTGATGTGTAATCCTGCCATTGAACTTTGTGCTTGGGAGAGAGAGACAGACAGAAACGCGTTTTGTCCACAGCCGACCGACCGACCGACCGACCGACCGACCGACCGACCGACCGACCGACATGACAATCGTAAAGCCTTATGTAGATGCTATCTGTGACACGATAACCATGTTGTACAGGACAGGTGTTGTCCTCTTTATCATGTTCCTCGCCAGATAAAACACTATCTAAACACCTCTCTTTCATACGTGCGTCGCTCACCCGCGCGTGCTCCTATAATAGATTACTGGTTAATTGCCTACCTTGTAAACCCACAGTCTGTTTATTATTTCAGATATTCTTATGTAAGTCAAAGGGACCGCAAATAATAATAATGATATTATTAATATATTATTATTATTATTATTATTATTATTATTATTATTATTATTATTATTATTATTATTATTATTATTATTATTATTATTATTATTATTATTATTATTATTATTATTATTATTATTATTATTATTATTATTATTATTATTATTATTATTATTATTATTATTATTATTATTATTATTATTATTATTATTATTATTAATCCTCATCATTATTATAGAACAAGTATCTGATTTCTCATACCTAAGAAGTGTATTTGCAGATCACAAGAGTGATATTGATACAAAATTACAAAAGTATAATAAATTGAACGGGGTAAGGAGACATTTTGACAAACAGATGAAGACCGATACAAAACTAAGACTACATAAGAGCAGAAGCTACCCTCAGGCACGCAAGTGAAATTTAGATTTTAAATAACAGAAATTCACATAAACTTGAAGTAGCCCAAATGCATTTCTTGTGATCACTGTTAGGAGTTATTAGATTGGACCACCGGACATCAGAGAAAACCTTCGAATACAAAGTTTGACCGAAGAGATAGAAAAAATACCAACAAGAGTGGAAAACATCATAGAAAGAACCAGACTCCCGAAATTGTCATTCCAGTCGCTCCAAATGATCACAGGGATCAAGGAAGGTCGAAACAGGTGGAAAGACCAAGATCATCTTCACTAGCTTTATCGTTACAGGCCACATGACCTAAAACGAATTGTTCTTGACGATGATAATGATGATAATAAATCACAGTTGTTTCTGAAGCATTCACAATATATTCTGCAAACCAACTGGGATGGCTCAGATGGGACCGTCTGTGGCCCGCATTTGGGAGGCCGTGGGTTCCATTCACTTCGCCGACCTATCTGACACATGCTTTTTTCTTGGGAAGAATTACGTTTCTTGTTCCTCCATTTCACCTCGCATCTCATACCACTCCACCTTTCATCCTGGTTGGCTGTTTTAGGGTTGCAAGTGTTGGTGGGAGTTTCGCCGTACATGGCAGGGAATACCCTCCGGATCAGGGAATGTATTCGGGTCCCGAGTCTTCCTAGGGATGTGCAAGCCCACAGGGGAGGGGAGTCAGTTGTAGCAGCCGCCTGTGGGGAGTTTCATTCTATAGCCATCAGGGATCCTGCCCTCGACTGTCATCTCTCCTCAGTATTCTCTCACTTCATCTCTCCCTCCCGGTGTGCCCCGTTAGGGGCATACGCAAAAAGATGTTCTATAAGTCGAGGTGCTATGTCTCTCTAACGAACCTTGTCATAGTTATAGTCATTCCCTACTCTAAAATACGAGACAGTCACATTCGATGATTGAGGAACAAAGAATCCTAATTACCGTTCTTTTTCCTACGGCATTCCTTTCCAAGCAGGTCCAAGGTTCGATATTGAACTTTCACGGTAAGTACACGCCTCTAAATACAGAAACATTTTTAGGAAAAGGTGCCTGTGTGCGTATGTCTGTGCCTTTGATTAGCATAGTCCTAACACGAAACGACCGATGAATGCCAAACTTGGTAATTAGGTACAAAATATTTCAAGGATGGGACATGAAGATATAAGAAAATAAAAATCCTCACTTTTACATGGAAGAAGTCTTCGAAATTTCCGATATTTTCAAAAATGGCTCTAAAATTTTATTGACCGCTATATATGTATTTACATTGGAATCTAGATACCGAATTTTTTAGTGCAATACAATACTTTCTTTGTTTACTAAAAGTACAGAAAGTAGTAAGAATGATTATTTTTGAAAGTAATGCGTAGGGGAAGGTCTGGTGGCATCGGACAGTTAAGGTTTTATGCTGCAACTTTTACTGGAAGAAGTTATATTAAATATTTCTACATTATTATTAATATTTGCTCTTATGGCAATATATGTTTTAGATTCTCTTTTGAATAACGAAAGTAATTAACTTATAATTTTCGTAGTAAAACCATTCAACATTTTTAGGTATATAACAGAAGGGTGGTATCGGACAGTCTTATTTGTAGAATTTTAATGTGTAAAGTCTGTATTCGTCGTTTTGTGGCCTTTATAAAAATATGACAGCATTAAAATAAAGCGTTCCTCTCAAGTTCTGCACAGTTTTCAAGGGCCCAACCATTGCAATCATAACACTGTACCCAGTCTTCACTGAATTTATTTTCCCCACAGATGATGCAGTGAGTACATAGTTTCATCTCATTTCAGTGAGTAGTGTGTTGTCATTAAAATAAAATGCTTTCTTTATAGTGCGAAGTCTTAGCCTTATTCCTCCGTTCTTGGATTTCTATCCCTGCTCGCTTTTCTTCCATTTGTTTCTTGTATGGAATGGAAGTCAGAATTTTATTTAACGACATCAATTTACCGCCCATGATCATACAGTAAATTTTCTTGTTCATCCCTGAATGTTCTGTGAAACATTCCTTTGTTTGAGGTGTACGATTTTCGTGGAATCCGTTTTCCAGCTAAAATAGCTTTAATTTGATCCGCTAAAGTGCTTTTGGGAACTGAGATAATCTCAGTGGCCTTTCGAATGGACATACTTTTATTTCTGACACTGTCCAATACCAACATCATATTTCTTTCTTCCCAATAGCCCCGTACTTGCTTATTTCCCTACAATAAACCGAAAAAGGTAGAAGAATTATTAATCATAACATGAGTTGTCCGATACCACCCGTCCGTTATGTGTTCGATACTAGGCGAGCGACGCCTTAAAGCATAAGAAGGATTGGCGCTGTTAGTTTTCAAAACAAATGCATTTTAAGTTCATAGTTTATAAACCTAAAAGTAATGAATTTATTAAAATGCATAAAATGGAATTTCACTTGTATTTGTTGACTGTATTCTGAGTAAAACTTAACTCCGTGTCACTGAAATATAAAGGAAGGACAAAATGGTGCTACCTCTCACTGGAAATTCTGACTCTTAACTGGCGTTGGTGAACTCTGTGCTTCCAACATTATGAGGGATACGTTAGTTGGCCTCTCAGATCTGCCATCTATTGCCAAGGTTAGAGACTACCCTTGTCCGATACCTCCCACCGTCCGATATCACCCAACCTTCGCATATCCTACAGTGAAGTTTTGTAGTTTAAACATACCTACCTAATTCACCCATTACGTGGAATGAAAGGGATTCATAAAATAAACATCTATATTTGCTTATTTTGGCTACTCTGTTATGCGTTGCTCCATTTATGCTGTAAACAAAAATAGACACGTTGTGAAATTCGGTCAAATTAAAGGTATACTGTTTCATGCCCCCGTTACATAATATTGTGACGTCGGGCTCAGCGCACAACAAAGTATGGACGGGGCCAAGCTATTTCACAGCACATGTCGTGCCAGTGAGCAGGCAAAGACATTCAAGACCAGGCTGCCTCGCGAGACTGGTGGCTGTCAGCAATCGAAGCGGCAGAAACAAAAGTGGTCTCGAGAACGTTTGCAAGACTTCTAGCTGCCTCATTTACGGTGCGTGTGTGTAGTCCGTGTGAGGTTATCCTCAGTATAAAAGGAGGCCAGGAACAGCAGTGCGTGAGACAGACATGAGTCGGTCTGTGTTAGTGAGCGCAACACAGCTGTGAGCGTGTGTCGCTATGATGATACGTCGAACGTCGCCAGTGATAACACATTCCTTTAGCTAATTTAAACAGATATATGCGCATTTTTTAATCGGAATGTTGTATCCTCTGCTTTGAACTCTTTTAACGAACGCACAAGTAACCTCAACTGTAGAAGTAGGCTTTTAAACACAAATATTTTTAAAACCACATGCATCATTAATTTTGTTTGAAGTTTTAAACTTATTTGATTCCTGAAAGAAGGGAAGTTTTCTAAACTGTAATTCAATATGGGCAGCATACGTCATGCAGGTTTCCTTTTCTGAATGTCATCTTTACCAAGTGAAAGGGAAAGAAGCCCTGCCGGTCGCCCTAAGACATCTTTTTTAATGGCCAGGCCACCAACTTTTCCGATCAGAATCTCTTCCCTCCGCGCGCTCACAAACTTCCATACCTACTTTATTTCCCCGCAATATTTTTATTGCTACGTGGGCTTTAGTGCTGTTTTCCTCTCTCTGCTTTTTACTTTCCCTTTCTTTGGTTTCTGGCCGCAATTTTATTCTTTTGGAAGCATTTAGAAAGAGGATTCCTGGCTGTGCCAAGGGACCGTCCGTTGCGTCAAACTTTATGAGACGCAAGAAAAGCCCAGGTTCAACAGAAACATTCTCTCGATTGTGCACAGCACACGACCCAAAAGGGGCTGATTTTCTGAAAGACCTGAAACTGCTCTGTGCAGTAAAAAAGAGGCATGCGTAGGCTCATAGTATACATGAATATGGCACAACTAGTTGCAGATTCCTTCATTCCCTATCATAAAATATTGTACTCTATTTGTACAAAATAGCTATATTACCATATGGGTCTCAGATCAGTCTCTTCGGTCGAGAATGAGGTTGACTAACTCGGTAATAAGGCTTCATTGTTATATATAGTTGACAGGATGAACTAGTCAACACAAAATGCAATCAGTGGCTTGCCACGCCTTGTGGTGTTGTATAATTAAACATGTTGTGAAATCACACTGTAAAGCCGCTGATGTAAACATTATTTGCGCCCATAAAATGTACTTGCACAGCTTTAATTTGCCATTAAATTTTGTGTTTGCCATAGCTATATACTACTAAATGAAACTAGTGTGCAATTTTTACTTTATCTGCTACATAAGTGTAGCAAGTACGTGAAGTATCGTACTTCCTAAAAATTCGATATTCACGGTTCACGAAAGTACACGTTTTGAGACCCCTGATCCCAGAAAACATATTTTTACTTTCTCTACTGGTAAGTAGGGGAAGTATTGTATTCCACCCAAAAATTTGAAGTCGAGATTTCACCGGAAATACATGTTTTGAGACCCCCTGAATCCAAAAAAAGCATTTTTAGAAAAAGGTCCGTGTGTGTGTCTGTGTGTCTGTGTCTGTGTGTCTGTGTGTCTGTCAGTCTGTCAGTCTGTGGACAGCATAGCTCAAAAACGAAAAGTCGGTTAAAAACCAAAGTTGGTATTTAAGTTTAATGTCGTTCAAGGATGTGACACGAAGATTTTGAAGAAAATAGCCCCACCCTAAACTACTCTCTACATGGAAAATTTTTCGAAAATTTTGATTTTCTTGAAAATGGCTCTAACGATTTTGATTAAAATGTCATATGTTTGAGATATTTTTATGACAAATGAAATGTATATCTTGAATTTTCTGGCTATAGCCCCTGTAGTCGTATTTACTCTGGACGACTTTTGCATAACTGGTAAAGCGTTAGAGATAGACCAAATTATACTATACAAAAAATGTAGATCTTGCTAAAATACACAATTTATGTCTCAATAAATTTTCTTGTAGGGTGAACCATTTCGGAGATATACCTTGTTATGTGTGTGAGTTTCGGAAAACTTGGAACTTCTGTGAAATGGGTCATTGTTGTTCATTTTTTTATATGTTACGTGTACACAGAGAACGGAATCTCAAAGCTTTAAAAGATTTGACTATCGCACAAAGCCTACTGTATTCCAATATTCCCCTTGCACAAGGAAATAAGCAATAAGATAATTTGTACAAATGTTTATTTTAACTAACACGAAGAAGATATAGGAATAAGAGTTTGTAAGAATGGTTAGTACAAGAGTAGAGAAAGTCATGTGAGTGCAACACATCAGATTTTTAAAGGAAGGTACGCGCAGACGTGAGCGCGCTTGTGTGCGTTGTGTATGTGCATGCGTGAGTATGTATGTATATTAAATGCATAACTCAAAAACAAACTGCAGGTGAAAAACCAAGCTATTTAAATTTCGCACCTTCCTAGAGTACGACACGAAGATTTTGATGCGAAGCCTTTACATGGAAAGTTTTTCAAAAATACATATGTTTAAGGCACTTTCATGACGAATTAAATGTATGCCTCTAATTTTTCTGGGAATAACCTACAATTTCCTGAATTCTTAATGACCTTTGTACATCTGGTAAATCATGAGAGACAACATTTTACTGAAAAAAAAAAAAAAAATATCGATCTGGTTAAAGCACGCAATTGATGTCAAATACACTTTTGTGTGGTGACATTTCTTGTAAGTGCTTTCAATTTTAAAACGCTTACACTTTCTTTCAAATAGGTAGAAGGCTTTATTGCTTTTTCTCGTTCTTTTCGGTCACACAATGGAAACAGAGTTTCAAACCCATTTCATAGAGAGCATCTTTTAAGATATTTCACTATTAGTTAAGCCTACCGTTTTCCCCTGCTGTATTTCTACCTAGCAAATACGCAATAAAAGAATAAGCTTTTATACAAATTGTTTGTATAAGAATGAGTAGAGGAAATCTTGTATATGCAACACATCAGATTTTTTATGTATTACCGATATGTGACTCAATATAGGACTAAACCACTAAAGTACTACCAACTTTACAGTGGGATTTACTAGTTTTAAAGTCAGTGGGTATGGCAAATCTGGTTTTGAGAAAACACAAGTTGATTAAATCACTTTCCAGCACTAAATATGTATCGTATGATATTTCATGGCAAATTCCGCTGTAAAACAACAATTAAAAGGTATCTTTAAGCAGATAAACGATTCCAAATAAATGCGCAATGGCCTCTACCCAAAATAGGATTATATGCTTTGAATCCCGCTGTTGATTTTCTGCAAGACACGGTCTATACTGCCAACTAACAGTTTTATTGTGATATCCTTATATGCCTATAATTGGGGAACAGTTACGGCTGCTGATATCAAATGAACAACAGAACGTCATCAAAAGCAATCAGAGATTACTATAATGGGGGGAAATTATTTTATTGAAATAAATCAACAATTTCTGGGTTGCAATTTACTTTTTTACGTTTAATATCCTTTAATCTGGCAGGTCGTATCGGGCGATGAATAAAATGTGTTAAATTATGCTCAAATGAGCCCGGGTTGCAAGAGCTTAGTTACCCGCTGTCTTCCCAGGAAAAAAAAAAAAAAAAAAAAAAAAAAAAAAAAAGCCCCGGTAAAACCTCATCCTAACTTACGCTAATCGAAATTCGAGCACGGGACCTCTTCAATGTGAGATAGACATAATACCCCACATATGAGAGGCGAGCGAATTTATTAGGAACACTAAATGCCAACAATTTGTATTTTTCCTAGTAAAAAATAGTCCACGTGTGTATGACAAATGTAAAATGAATACCAAACTTATTTATGTTTAGTCCAAAGATGCGACATGAACATTTTCAAGAAACCCACCCCTACCCTAAACTATCCTTTACATGAAAAATGTTTCGCTATTTTTAGATTTTCCAAACAGTTTTGATATGAATATCACATATTTAACACATTTAGATGAGCAATAAAATCTTTATTTTGAATGTTATTGGAATACCTGTGAATTCTCTCCATCTGGAATGAATTTTTTATAATTTTTTATAATTGATAATGTAATGAAACGTAATGAAAACGTAATGATAAGAGTAATGAAAAAATTTCTGTACTGAAAACGAAGGTATCCTTAAAATAGACAATTTGTGTCATATAATGTTTTCGTAGAATCAGTTATTTCCGAGATGTTCATTGTTATTGTCATCTTCAACTGTTCATTATGTTGCCGTTTGAACTGGTTCCCATTAAGCACAGGAATGCACTATTTTTACTTTCTCTACTGTTAATTAGGAATCATTGTATTCCACCCAAAAGTTCGTTGTCGAGATTTTACCGGAAATGTATGTTTTGAGATCCGTGAATAAAAAAAAAAAAAAAGCATTTTTATGAAAAGGTCCGTGCGTGTGTTCTATGTGTGTGTGTGTCTGTGTGTGCGTCTGTGTGTGTGTGTGTGTGTGTGTGTGTGTGTGTGTATGTGTGTGTGTGTGTGTCTCTGAGTCAGTGTGTGGACAGCATAACTCAAACACGAAAAGTCGGTTAAAACCAAAGTCGGTATTTAAGTTTAATGTCTTTAAAGGATGCGACACGAAGATTTTGAAGAAAATAGCCCCATCCTAAATTATCCTTTAGGTGGAAAACTTTTTGAAAATTTTGATTTTCCTGAAAATGGCTCTAACGATTTTTATTAAAATTCGATATGTTTAACATATTTGTATGACAAATGAAATGTACGTTTTGAATTTTGTGGCATAGCCCATGTAGTCCGGATTACTCTGGATGACTTTTGAATAACTCGTAAACCGCAAGAGTTAGACAAAATTTTACTTTACAATAAAGGTAGATCTCGCTAAAACACACAATTTGTGTCTTGCTAATGTTTTTGTACAGTGAACCACTTCGGAGATATTCCTTGTTATTTGTGTCAGTTTTGGAAAACTTAACTTTTGTGAAAGGGAACGTCGTTGTTCATTTTTTATATGTTAAGCGTGCAAAGAGAACGGGATCTCTGCATCTACAAGGAAATAAGCAATAAGATAATTTGTACAAATGTTTATCTCAACTAACACGAAGATGATATTGGAATAAGAGTTTGTAAGAATGGTTAGTAAAAGAGTAGTGAAAGTCATACGAGTGCAACACATCAGATTTTTAATATAATTTTGTTTTAAACAAAGCTGTCCTTCAAGTTTTAGAAAACGCTAAATGGCTACACTGTAAAAGCTACAAGTTTAACTCAGTTTACTGGCTGACATTTTGGTATTTTAAAATATTCACTACATGGAACAGGAGCTCAATTAGCTTGTGTAATATAAATCATTAATCACAATCACAAATTAAGCGTACAATAGATTGACAGCATATTAGAAGTCTTCGCACGCTTTGAGTTTTCGAAATGCGGGTTCGTATTTTTTTGATTTGCGAATTTCTGTTCCGTTGTTCGTTTGTAATGTTACAGTTAGAAGTTTGTTGTGTTTGGTGATCCATAGTTCCCGTTGAAATAATAAACCTGAGATTTCTTTATTTCTTTTAATTCCCTTATTTTGCTTATAACAATTATTCTTTTTAGATCATATAATAATCTGAAAAATCCTCATAATAGCTTTTCAGTAATGTGTTTTACATTTGTTTTATGTACCCATGCTTTAAAACATTTGTATATTGCTACATATAACTGTCGATACTTTTGCGGCAGTAATCCCATAATAGCCATCGTTTCATGTTCCTCACGTTACAAAAATTCTCCATAATTATACGACTTGCCATCGGCTAAAAATGGCAACAAATTTGAGCCTCTTCATTGATTTCTAATAAAGTCAATGATTACCATAGCAACCACCAGCTGACGTCATGGAATAATAAAGAATACATTTTTCTCCGATATAACAGCATTAATAGGCTTAGTTGTATTCATATATTTATTTTCCTCTAATTTTTCGCAAATAATGAAGAACATACAGTATTGTACAGAATACGTACAGAAGTAGTTTTATTGGCTTATAGGTCTTAGATCACTCGCCTCCATCGGGATTTAAGTTAACCAACTAGTAACAAAGCTCCACTTTCATACATAGCCGATAATACAGTTTGTTAAAAGTCCCTCATCATCGGCCACCGATGTGTCGGAATTTTGTCCCGCAGGAGTTCTTTTATATGCCAGCAAATCTACTGACATGGAACTGTCGTTTTTAAGCATACTTAAAAACCATCGATGTGAACCGGTTTTGAACCCCCGACCTTGGGATCAGTAGGGCAAAGTCTAACCAACTGAGCCACTCAGACCGACGCACACATACACGCACACACGCCCTTTAACTTACAAGAGTATTATCTGTGGTAATAGCAGGAGAGGGTTTCATCTGACACAATTTTGTGAGTCGAAGCGCTAGAAAAATTATCTCAAATACGAAAACTTCGAGTGGTATTTGTTTAGAGTATTCCGTGAAATAATGAATAACTAATTTATTTAATACTGTTTTATATTAATAGTGATTTAAGGTAAAACAACTTGCAATAACATTTATACATTTTAATTAAGATTTATTTTCACAGTTGGCACTACAACTAAACCAGCAAGCTGTGACAACAACATAAACAATAACTCTAGTGTTTAATCCAGGGAAATGAGGAATTCCATGAATATAAACGAACGAATTTCGTTAAGAGGCTATTCATTAAACATACGTCTGGTATATTTTAAATTAGAATTATTTGATTTCGCTTTTTCAACTAAAGAGGCGCAGAGGCGAAATATTCGCCAAATCTTGCGTCTGCCATTTTTGAGTGGTCCGCTAATTGTTCTTTTACTGCGTACGTATGGCTGAAAAGTTCAGAAACGTAAGAAAATGTTCAGGAAGGCAGAAACGAGAGAAGCAGATGAGTTTGTATGAATAATTAGTACAAGAGTAAAGAAATTTATGTGAGTGCAACACTTGAAATGCCTCTTGAAGCTTTACTGTCCATATCGATGGGCTTCAAAACGAAATCTCGATACTGAATATTTCCCCGGAATACAATATATGTATTTAATACCCAGAGAACACACAGAAAGCACATAAAAGCAAACATCCCTTTAAGCAAAACGTTTTAACAAAAGGGCTGGGTTTAGCAATAATGAAAACAAATTTTCCCTTTAGTGCAGATGCAAGGCTATCCCAGAAGGAACATTAGTTCTTGAACAGCTCTGCTGCTTGGTGCGCGAATATATTCCAATCATTGGAGTCAAATGGCATGAAAGCATTGCTCTGTGGCGAACGCGCAAATTAAATTCAACTTGTTCCTCTTTAAACCGGATCATTGTATTTCGATTTTCAGATTCACACTTCTCTGCCACTAAATGTTCATATTTGCAATTCATACAAACAAAACCGTTTCGAATACGGTTTAAAATCATTTATGTATTCATTAAATGCAAGAGCAATTACATAACGTATTCATGATCTAGTGGTAAACGTTTGACTTGCGCCATAAAATCATCCAGCAACAATGGTATTCTAAATCATATTTTAACAGAGAGTGATTCCACGAGGTGTTGTTTTCCTCTTGAAAACATTCAAACAACTGAGAAAGTTGAATTTCAATATGAAGAAAGAATACATGACAACACATGACTTGCCTCTGTGTGTGTACTCGTGTGTATATCTCTGAAGAGCCTAACTTAAAAATAAAAGGTCAGTGAAATACCAAACCTGGTGTTTCAGCTCAGCATCTTCCATGAACCAAATATAGAGCGCTAATGTTTGCTATGTGAAAAACCGTCGGACAGGTACCGTACCATATGTAAGTTTTGTGCAAAAAGAACAAAGAAAATATGTGAATGTGCAAAGATGTAATCTATCAATGTAAATATTTTCCAAGTATGGATATTTGGCTGCAATTTATTACACCTTCAAGGACGCGATCCCTCCAATTTTCTCAAAAATAGCTCTAACAATTTTGATTAAAATAACATATGTTTAAGATATTTTATGACAAATGAAATATTGAACGTTTTGGGAATGTCCTCAAAATTCTTCATTTTGGATGACTTTTGCTAAACTGGTAAACCGTTAGAGGTAAAGTCTTACTCGATGAAGAATAGATATAGATGTTGTTAATAGACATAATGTAGGTCAAATACCTTATTATTATTATTATTATTATTATTATTATTATTATTATTATTATTATTATTATTATTATTATTATTATTATTATTATTATTATTATTATTATTATTATTATTATTATTATTATTATTATTATTATTATTATTATTATTATTATTATTATTATTATTATTATTATTATTATTATTATTATTATTATTATTATTATTATTATTATTATTATTATTATTATTATTATTATTATTATTATTATTATTATTATTATTATTATTATTATTATTATTATTATTATTATTATTATTATTATTATTATTATTATTATTATTATTATTATTATTATTATTATTATTATTATTATTATTATTATTATTATTATTATTATTATTATTATTATTATTATTGTCGTCGTTGTTATTATGGATATTATTGTTGTTATTGTTGTCATTGTTGTTATTATTGTTATTATTGTTGTTATAGTTATTATTATTATTGTTATTATTATTGTTATTATCATTATCATTATCAATATCATTATCATTATTATCGTTATTATTATCATTATTATGGATGCGAAAACTGGGTACCTACACAAATAACCATCAGCAGAATACAAAGTTGCGAAACGAGATTGTTGAGAACAAAAGGATGTAGAAGAGAAGATAGAATTAGGAATGAAAATATAAGAAATGAATTACAAGTGGAAGCTATCACCTCAAGAATGGTTAGGTACAGAAGAAGATGGTTTGAACATGTTGGAAGAATGGATGATACAAGACTGCCAAAAGTAGTTTTCCAATATAGTCCTAAAGGAAAGAGGGACATAGGGAGGCCGAGGAAAAGATGGAAGGAGACACTGTGAAGACAGAACAGGCGAGAGCCTAATCCATGAAGTGAAGAAGAAGAAGATCATTATTATCATCATCATCATCATCATCATCATCATCATCATCATCATCATCATCATCATTATTATTATTATTATTATTATTATTATTATTATTATTATTATTATTATTATTATTATTTCATTGTCATTGTCATTGTCATTATTATTATTATTATTATTATTATTATTATTATTATTATTATTATTATTATTATTATTATTATTATTATTATTATTATTATTATTATTATTATTATTATTCTCAGAAATATTCCTTGTCATTTGTCTGAATTTTCCAACACAAGTACCTATAGTTTTCTTAAATAGGAAAGTGTTACTCATCATCTCATCTCTTAACCATGGAAAAAGAAAGGAATTTTAAAGCGATCATATAGCGACCAGCTTTGAAAGATTTAACTATCACTTAAAACCTACAAGAATATTAGTAGTAAGATAATTTCCGCAAATATTTATCTCGATTAACATGAAGTTTGTAAGAATAGTATTACAAGAATAGAGAAAGTCGTGTAACTGCAATACAACAAACATATTGTGGGAAAAGTGCACCTGAAGCATAAAAAGTCAAGTTATAGAAAATTGAAAGGAAAAATATAATGGGCCTGGTTATGCGCCTTCAGGTTTAAATTGACAATTTAAATAGTTAAGGCATACACAGTATGTAGCTTTATATCTTATTATCATCACATAGAAAACGAAAATGCAAATGTGTGAAGCCCCTCAGTACCTTAACCTCTTCTGGCGTATGCATCATTTGAAGCCATATGCGAGGAGAGGTTAAAGGCTCTATAGAGTCACTTTCTTATATACATAATTAATTTTTAGATAGACACATACTGCTCGTTGTAGCAGATCTCCCAGGCGCATCGTTTCCTATCTTGCTGCTGGACCATTGCGAACACTCCTTAACCATGAAAAATTTAATCTAAAGTCCTCGTGTGTTCCCAGCCGCATACCTTCAGCGTTTGTAGCTCTTCTTTGTGCTCTTTTTCATCCACATACCTCCCTCCCTACCTGCATTTTTGCTCTCCCTTCCTTTCTGTTCTTTCAAGTACGCCATCCCGTTGCTTAAAACACCTAAAACTGTCTTGTTCACCAATGAGAAATAGGGGAATGTCTTACGTTTACATTGTGTAGTGTTTCTAGGATAGCTAGACGTATTGTCTTCTATTTAAACATTGGATACAGATCTTTGAGCTGCCATAAACCGAAAAAAACATGCTAATGATGTTGGCGTGTGCATGTACAGTAAACGAATTTAGTAAAATGCAAGGGTATCATTATTATTTAACAAGATCTTCGCAGCTTCCCCTTCTTTCCCTTTCATTTACCACTCTCCAATGACAGCAGTATTCATGCTACCGGCTGGACACGTCGGCCTGAAAGGGAAATATTGATTATTTCTGGTGGCTCGACTGTTGTTTGATTCGCAGCATGCTGTGTGCATCAGAAGCAAGACGCGGCAAGATAATTGGTCTGTGGCAAGCACAGTTCGATACATTTAAGAAACTGTGCAGATTCACAGAACTGTAATTAAATTTTAATACCGCCCAAGAAACGCGGTATATTGCATAGGCGTTAGAAGAAAAATTCGAAAGCGGAACCTTGATATAACATATTAGACAAACATGTTAAAGCTGCTTTGGTACGATTTTTAATTCCAGAATAAATAGAGAGATAATTTGTAGAAGGATTAGGCGTTTTTATATAATATTGTATTATGCTTATTGTAAAGCAAGTTATTCTTGTGATTCTGAGGATTAAGTTAGTTTTTCTTATAACATAACTGTTTATTATATATTTATGGTAACAAGCTTACTGCTGGTGTTTTTAAACACCCAAGCTGTGTGTGGGCAGTGTTTAGGAGGTGGAATCAGGACCGAAAAATTGAATGCCATAGCCGGGATTTGAACCACGGATCTTCCGCTTATCGAGCGACTGCTTTAATCACTGAGCTATCATGGCCAACTTGCCAGTACGACCTTAAATTCCCCAGCTGATTCGTACTTCTTTGGCCCTTTTTACTAGACGTTTGTTTCCCATGTGCTCTTTCCAGTATTTCCTGAATATATATCCTGAATTTGGCAATTTTCTCTGATTTCTGTATTGTGCATTTTATCTAATAAGATTTTTACTTGAATTGTTCCTAATATTTTCAATTCGCATGTACTTAACACTCATTTTATTTTGTGTGTATCTGCTCTGATTTCTGCTGCAATTGGGCTATTGTTTTATAAATACGGACTTAACTCTCTGCTACCACACACTTATTTCGTCAAACTATGTCTTTTATGCATCCTGATATCTGTACTGCTTTTTTCGGCCTGTGTTTTTACTTTTCGATTTAAATTCTTTGTGCTTGTTATTTTGAAACCTAAATAATTAGATTCTTAAACCTTTTCAATAATTTTTCTTTCCACTTCTAATTTGGATCTCGATGCTTCTGTCGATACTGTTAGGTATTTTGTTTTTGTGTTTTTTTTTCATATATTTTTGCCTTTATATTGAATTGAAGTAATAGCCTTTGCAATTCATCTTCTGTTTCTGCTATGAGGACATCATCTGCGTAGCATATTGTATTAAATCTTGTTTCCCATCTTGTATTCCCAATTATAACTTCCAATAGGAACAGGCATTACATCTTACTAAAACAAAAATACTGATATTGCATGTATTTCCCATTATGCTGGGATCAAACAGGAATGTCCACGCTCTAACCCATGATGCCACAGCGCAGGACACGTTATACCAGCGATGCCGTACCTTTTATGAGTTAATGACGTCACCTTGCAGCTTTCGTGGCTAACGAAAAGACAGTCTATGGCGCGAATCGAAGTTACGTAGTAATGGTAGTCTGATACATGGCTAACATTGTATACCATTGTGTCTTTTGTATGAATTCAACGAGGAATTTGTTTGGTTGTTTAGAATATAGATGCATTAGGCGATTGTGGTGTTACTTCATTGGGCCATGACTAGACAAGAGGAATTGCGTCACTACAGTTTGCGCCGTAACCTGCCTTATTCGTTAGCCATAGTCGCTTTACCCAGCTCCACTTTGTGCAGAACGCATTTCCCTTTCATTCATTCAGGGAACCAAGCATTGGGCACTGGAGGTATATTGGGCATCACTGCCGTAGAATATACAAAACAAAAGTTAGCAATCAGGAGATAGATTTTTGGTATTTGCAAGTGTATTCAAGAATCGCACCTGAACACCCAAAACTGGTCGCTCCATGATCCTGCATGGCGTGTTTCTAAATGTAGAACATTACATCCAGTATTCTTGCGCACGAAGTTAAGCTTTTATTTAAAAAGTAACCTTGATATAAGGCAACCAATCAGAAGCAACAAATGTCAGCACGCGAAAGATCAATACAAGCGCAACACGTGGTTATGATGCATCATGTAACGTCACAACCTGGTGTACACTTCCCAGCACGACACTGGAGGGCCGGCCGATCGTCTTTTCAAATGGCTTCAGTTGGTAGCAGTGTGTTGGGGGACGAACTAAAACTTGTGTCATGGGGGAAAGAACGAGATATCCAAGTCAAGAGCCTCACAATTTGCTTTCACAAGCTGTAAAGGGTTTGGAAACAGGTTCAAAATGTTTTTAAAGCTTGATGCTTCCATGGTCAAAAGCATTTACTAAATCAGTAATATTTAATTTTTATACCATAATTGTTACAATTTCGATCATTGGATATTGGGTTTATATACCAATATTACGGATTTTTTAAATACTTTTCTCGGGGGAAGGTCGTTATTCACTTTTTATCTCTTAGCAGTGCAAAGAGAACGGAACCTGAGTATTGCTGAAAGTCTATTGTATTCCCATATTCCCCTTGCACCTAAAAGAAAATCAGCAGTAAGATAATTTCTGCAAATGTTTATCTCACTAACGTGAAGAAGATAGAGGAATAAGAATTTGTAAGAATGGTTAGTACAAGAGTGGAGAAAGCCATATGATTACAGCACATATGATTTTTAATATTAGTTACGCTGACTATGCAGCTAAAATGTTCACACAGCAAATTATTATATTGACTATTTCATACATACAGGTTTTAACTTATCATACACGATTTACTACCTGTTATTGTATTGCTTTGTAACGTTTATCACTAGACTATTCCTTTGTTTAGTCAATGCAGCCAACTTTATTCTCATAAATTGTAAAAAAGCAATTTATTACACATTGCTATCAACAATTAAAACTCAAAATGGAGAACAATTCTAGACGGTTTGGTAATGGACGAAATGATGAAATTGAGGAACTAATTCAGAATGGTATACCAACCAATACGAGTGTGTGGAATCAACTGTGTTTGTGTAACAAAAAGGGATACAAACTCTTGCCAGATACTTTAATTCGGGTATTTTTTCTATTCCAAAAGATGATGCGATGAACATGAGAAAAATTAATGAAGAATAAACTGAATTCAATTTGACTGTTGTGCTTTCAACAATTGTTATTTTAATAATTAGTGTATTTTCCCAGAAAAAAGGTTATGTGTTAATGAAAAATAAAGTGAGACTTATTTGAAGCCATCGACTGGTTTTTTGTTATAATAAGAGAAAATCGAAATAATGTAATTTATGGATTTAGCTTTCTTGTTGGCAATACTAAGTTGAACTGAACTAACCGTAATGAATATATTTAAATTATACTTTAACATTTTCTGGTCAAATACCTGCGATATATTTAAATTCATGTTTTATTTACTGAATAGTACAGATAAGTATAATTCCACGCTCTAATTTTCTGGGATAAATTCTCTCGCTCCCCTTAAGGGTACTTTGGAATAGGAGGATTTTCTTGAAAATGCTTGTCTCTTATGCTTGGTGGAATTGTGCATACCAGGTTTGCTATATATGTGAATTTTCGTTTTTGATTTTGATATATGCACACCGCACGTTCCGAGATTTTTTTAAAATGAATTGTTTGGTTGCAGGAGACTGGAAGCATGCGCATTTGATGAAATGTTTCTTAAACATTTTGAGTGGAATCTGGAGGTTAATTTACCTACTATGGGAAACGGGCGTAGAAAATAATAAATGAAAGAGAAGCGTCAAGAATTAGTGATGTGTGAAACTAGTTTTTCCTAATCACTCTTTTTAAAATATAACATTGTTTGGAGATTAGTAATTGGTCGATAGCGAAAGTGACTCACAGAAGTTGGCTGCTGTCTAAAACATTTCTGCTGTTAAAAAGTGAATCATAGCTTTAGCGATGCAGTGCATGTGGGCCCAAACAACTGAAATGTATGTCGTTTGGGACAATTCGTTCATCAACTTCTTACGTACAGTTTGGGAAACTTACAGCAACATATCCTCCCTAATTTAGTGCATACTTCAGATTGATAAGAGAAAGAATAATCCTGGTAGTACATATTTGAAATTGACTTTCGTCATTCCGTCAAGATAGTCTTCTTATACTTCATCTTGGTAACCAGTGTTATTTAAATACTATAATAGGCACAGTTTTCCATCTCTATTCAATTTATACTCTTGTATTAGTTGAGTTGATGTTGTTGTCAGTCTGTCAGTCTGTGGAAGCATAACTCAAAAACGAAAAGTCGGTTAAAAACCAAAGTCGGTATTTAAGTTTAATGTGTTTCAAGGATGCCACACGAAGACCTTGAAGAAAATAGCCCCACTCTAAACTACCCTTTACATGGATAATTTTTCAAAAATTTTGATTTTCTTGAAAATGTCTCTAACGATTTTGATTAAAATGCCACATGTTTACGATATTTGTATAACAAATGAAATGTATGTTTGGAATTTTCTGGCTATAGCCTATATAGCCCTGTTTAGTCTTGATGACTTTTGAATAACTCGTAAACCCTAAGAGATAGACAAAATCTTACTTTACGAAAAATGTAGATGTCGCTAAAACACACAATTTGTCAGTTTCGGAAAACTCAAAACTTTGAAGAAATAGAACATCGTTGTTCATCTTTTGATATGTTAAGCGTGCAAAGAGAACGGGATCTCAAAGCTTTAAAAGGTTTCACTATCGCTCAAAGTGTAGGTACTGTAGGTTCTAACATTCCCCTTGCACCAACAAAAAATAAGCAATAAGATAATATAATTTTCAACTAACACGAAGAAGATAGAGGAATAAGAGTTTGTAAGAATGGTTAGTACAAGAGTAGAGAAAGTCATGTGAGTGCAACACATCAATTTTTTTTTTTTTTTTTTTTTTTTTTTTTTTTTTTTTCATTTTAGTTGAGTAAACGTGCATTTATATGTCTAAATGTTCCGGGACAGATGGATTCCCTAATGTTTAGAGTATAACAATAGTTTAAAAGTAAAAATGAATACCACTGTGGCCTGGTGGTTAGCATGCTAATCTTCAAATCCAGACGTCTCGGGTTCGATACCCAGCTAGAAGGTGGGACTTGTTTTTAGCTAGAGTTATTATCCAGCTTCCTTCGAATCTGGAAGCATAAATTAGTGTGAATGTGTGCATGTACTATCCCAAAGACTAAAGGCCATTGTAAACGAGTGAACCCTATTTCCGATAAGCAATTGTTCCAAAGGTAAAAAGGCACCGATGTGACCCTAGGTGGAACAAAAGGTAAGAAATACTAAGAAGTTTTTGAACTATTTGAAGAACAGGTTATTCTAAGAGTTTATTTTATGTAGATTTTGATAAAATAAAAACATGGGTGCTGATTATAGAAATTACACCAGGGACAAGAACCGAATGCTCTTTATCACCGTGATTTTGTGCGTATGGGCGCGCGCGCGTGCGTGCGAACAAAAAAAAAGAAAGAAATGAAAAGCAGGAAACCATTCTCAGTTTCACAAACCCATACTAAACATGAATTCTGTCAGAGCATTAAGCGAGCTGTGTTTTCAACAGGCCATATAGCGTGGTTTACGGTGGTTGATAATGCCCGTCGCCATGGTGTGCTGAGCTGAAGCATGTCACTTGCTTTATGGGACACCCGGACTTGGTTATTGTTTTTGTGAAATGTAACACGGCCGGCTTGGCTCAATTGTTCGTGCATTCGTTAATCAAACGCATTTTTTGGCTATTAAATTCGCGGTAAGGGATTTACTTCCCGCATTTCTGCGTTTGTTCCTCCCATTGGCTTACGCCGCATTTCGTGTCCGTAGCATACACACAAAGCAGTATCCGTTTGGTTTGTCTCTTTTTTAATACGCATTTAAATGGACGCAGAGTTGCGTGATACTGTCCGTTTTATTCTGCTTGTGATTTATGGCATTATCAATCAATTTACACAGAGCAATTCGTTTAAAAATCACTGGCGTAAATATTTCTTAAACTACAGGAATCCTGATCATTATAATCTTCGTCCATGAATCAATTCACTACATCTTATAGATTTTACAAGAGTTATTACAAAATGGCTTTAGAAACGAACTATCCATTATGGACTGTACTTTTATGATGACCCAATTCTAAGAGAAACACAAATGATATAATCCACCATGTATGTAGCTTTTGTAGAGCGACAAAATCCAGTACTTGAATAACTGTCCTATTTTAGGTTTGCGTAAAGACAATAAGAAATCTGTAAAAAAAGACAATTGTAAACATAAATAATGAAGGATAAAACATATATAATGTAAAGATATTTGACAGATAAAGCGTATTAATGTACAAAATTATTTAAAGTTTGTAACTAGGGCAGTTAACCATTTTAGAATTTTTTATTTAATTTAGTGTAGTATAGGCTACAAATGATTGTGTAAAATGTACAATGAATCACGGACAGTTTCTATACCAATAACTTCTGAAGCAGTTGCAATTTAAACCTTCAGAAAGAACAACAATAAACTTAGTAACCACTCCAACTAGTACAAAAAAAAAAAAAAAAAAAAAAAAAAAAAAAAAAAAAAAAAAAAAAAAAAAAAAACCTCCAGGTGGAACACATTTCCAAATGGAGTTAGTTGCTATAGCAAACAGCGTGACTCTTAGTACTGAACCCTGAGGTATCCCGATCTCCTGAACAAAAGGATAAGATAAAACTGAGGCGATCGTTCCTCGAAAAACGAAGTCCTACATAAACTCCTAAAGAACAGCGGTAGGCGTCCACATATGTTACAGATATACCTAAACGTACAATCTCTGCTCGCCAACACGTGTCATACGCCTTCTCGAGGTCAGAAGATATGTCAACGGTTTGACAGTTCTCCATAAATCCGTTCATTATGTGTCGAAATCGACACTAGATGCTCTGCAGTTGAATGGCGTCAAAATTCATGCTGGATGTTTTGTAGGTTGCGATTTTCTAACCACCATAACAACTGTCAATTGATTATGTGTTCCATCACCTTGCAAACGCAACTGCTGAGGGAAATAGGACGGTAGCTGGAGGGAAGATGATCCTTGGCAGCTTTCAAAATGGGTACAACAGTGGCTTCCCGCCAGTTTTCCAGAACTATACTGTCAATGCAAACACAATGGTAGACTTCGAGCACGAATACCTTTCCTTAAGGAGAGAGCTGTTGTAACATTTGTACGTGAATGCCGTCTGGTGCTGGTGCTGATAGTTGCGAAGATGAAAGTGGTGGAAATGGCCATTCTAATCTTCTACGCTTGAGGTTCCACCTGAGTCTTAATTGGAAGGATCTCAGGAGAGCAGTTATCCGAGCTAGACACTTGAGCGAAAGCACTGCCAAAAGTGTTTGGGCACATCAAATCTATCTACAACACCTACTGTAATTGTTTGCAGTCCCGCAATTGGTATATGGGCCGATTTACCGGCTACGCGCCTTTGCTTATCCCATACAACCGAGGAAGGTGTATGTCACTTAAATGAAGCTACAAACTTGCTTCATGATGTCTTCTTGCTGTCCTTTTTGACTTTCTGGACCGGACGCGTATTTTCTGGTATTGGATTAAGTTATCCAATGCAGGGTGACATTGCAGAGCTCTATGAGTACACCTTGGAGCACAAATGGTATTCCGAAATTCATCCGTCAACAATGGGACAGGAAGTCGATGGTCATGGGAAGTCGATCGCGGAATAGAATTTTCTCCGTGAGATGCTGCTTCAAATAATTTACTAATACGTACTCATTATAAATAAACACTGTAAACTGGGTTTAAAGGTTCTAGTTGGCATAGTCCAACCAACATCTAGGCATACGTGTGGAGCATGCATCCTGCGTTAAGGGATTGATAAGACATGGAAAGTGGTCAGTGTCGTGTAAGTTAGCGATAACGTTCCATTCCAAGGAAAGTGCCAACTGTGGTGAACAAACTGCAAGATCAAGGCGTGAGACACTGTTGAGAGAAATGTAGGCTCTCGATTGTTGAAGAGAGCTAGGTTGTAATTGTCCATGAAATCTGCGATCAGGTTGCTGCACTTTCATTTAACACAGACCATGTATGGAAGATTATATACTAATGTGATAAAGTTGAAACCATTCTGTGATAGTAATTATGTTTATACTAAAATTGTATTACATGTACTTTAACGAACTTGAGAAATGAGCTCAACAAGAAATGACTTTTATTACGGTTTAAAGACATATTTAATGAGTAGAGATTGTATTACATAACAAGTTAAAGAAATTTAACAAGGTTACCACTACCAAGACTGTTGTCTATGGCTGTCTTAATTAAGGAGATGACTTCAAACGCTATTTTCTCTTTGAAGAGTCCTACAGTCCACGTGGCAATCTTAGATGTCATCCAGTTCAGGATACCCAAGCCTGTTATGTGAACCTTCACATCACTGCAAAGATAAGACATTGTCATTTAGAAAACATCTTAACATCGCGCATTATTGTAGTAACAAACCTAAGTAAAGGAGAATTTAATAACATATACATTTACACGATGACTTCAAACCATTACTGGCATTTTCTTGATTGTTATTAAACATAAAAGTGGGTTTAATGTTCCATTAAGCTACAATAGGACCAGTAAGTGCGCTCCGCTGCCTTTAGTTAGGTTTAAGTTTAAGGGCGCTCAACTTCATGGTCATCAACGTCCTTAAAAAACAATTAATGGCAATAACCAGATATAAACTTCAATAAAAAATTACTCACAAAGAAAATATACACATAAATATAAAAAACAGTGACAATAGCCAGATATAAAACAACGTGATAAATGTGTCGAAAAGCATAAAAAGATATATTTAAAATTTTAAATCCTCAAACTGATATTATACTCCGCTAAAAACTTAAGAACTCTATCAACTGCTGTTTTGTCGTCCGCTAAGACCTCTGCAAGTCTGGTAGGGAGCTGCAGTGAATCTCGAAGGTGCGCTAGATTGGAACACTCTAGCAGCACATGACGGACTGACAAAAGGTTGTCGCATAGTGGATAAAGAGGAGCAGGATCCCTTTTACGTAGGTAACTATGCGCAAAATTGCAGTGACCTATTCGCAACCGAGCCAACCTAACCTCCTTGCGACGAGATATGCGAGAAGAGGTTACCCAGTTTATCGGAAGTGCTTTCACTTCTCTAAGCTTATTACCGCGGAGAGCTGACCGCTCTTCGTGCCAGCACGACAGCACCGCTCTCCGCACCTCAAGTCCAGAGTCTTCCGAAGTAAAACGAGATGGTAGTACTGGGTTCTGTAGTTGCCGTCTTTGCTGCCAAATCCGCCATTTCATTTCCCGGCAAACCTACATGACCAGGAATCCATGCACACGCCACGTCAACGTCAGAAGCGTGTAAAACGTGAAGGGCATCCTGGATACGTTGTACAGTAGGATAGGGGTTGTGCAGAGAGTTATTAACTAAAGATTACGATCCATACCAAACGGAAGAATAATCAGGATTTGGATCAGCCAGCTCTAATTTAGACAATATATACTGTTTAACGCAACTAATAGAAGAAAAATTCGTAAACATGTCGAGAAGCATATGTGGTATTTTTCCACCTTAAGAATGTGTACAATAGTACTCCTTTAGTGAAATTATTTCAGGTTGTTGATAATCATCAGCACAACCATCGATCATTACGGCCATCAAATTATTATATGACAATGCGGAATTTAGGATCAAAATCAGAACAGCATTGTCTAGAAAATCTAAAATAACAAAGGCCTTACGAGAAGGTTAAAATATGTCTTCATTGCTTTTTTATATCCATTTAGATGCAACATTAAATAAGTCCAAAGAAAAATAATTTTAAAATGTGACAATTTGCTTCGCTTTAGATCCTTACATGTAGATGTCATCACTCAAATTTTGGCTGCATTTATGTTTCAGCTATTCTTATGTGTTTCAGTTAGTCATGAAAATAATAAAAAATCGAAGTTTCTTGTATGTCACAAAATAGCTTCAGTGCGATTTGTTTATTTAATGTTAAGTGTTAAAGTGCATCAGTATAGGAGTATTCAATTTGTAGACGTGTAAAGGGTATACGGAGCAGCTCATGGCAAGAGGAAGAACAACACATTTGGCTCCATAATCTTGGCCACATATTTTCAAAACTTGAGCAACATGTTCTAAATAGCGGCCAGTTTCAAGAAATTAGAATGGGGAAAGGATCGAAATGTGAGAACATTTAGCCTTGAAGACGAGGTACTGCAAAGGTTTGAAAATTATCCACTACCTAGCACTCAAGCTATGACCCATCCTATGGAAATACTTATAGGTAGTCGTATGGAGAGTTTTAGGTGATCACAGTTTTCCTATCCAGAAAGCACATTTATTTGAGACAATTTTCTGAGTGGCACTTGCATAACGCTGACAACGAATCTGACTTTCCTAGGTGCATACTATGGACAGACGAGGGAGGTATTTCAACAGATGGGTACACACAGCATTCACATTGGATTGGCTTGTATCCTAAGCTGTGGAGAATGTCCGCAATCACTGGAAGTTCTCAGGAAATATAGTGCGGCCATAAGTCTTGGGTATTCGTTTTAATGAATATGGTTATGGCGTGTTTGTTGGAGAATAATTAGGTATTCTGTTACATCGTGTATATTAGGCATTGTGTTATAACATTGTATTATATCATCAACTTACTCTATGTATTCCAGTCGAACGTCGCTGGCGGAGACGCCTGCTGTACGGTTTCCTCTAAGCTTCAGAAAGAGAGAATGGTTTCCAACATCAACGCTCATACTTCCAGTTGCACCTATGCCCATAAACTCTGCTTCGTAATGGATGTAGCCCATCTGGAAATAAATGGAGTTTACTTTCACTATCCCGCCTTCTAATAAATTGTTTATAATTCAACCCTTATGGACTCGCTAACTTGCAATTGACAGACTAAACCAGGGATCGGCAGGTTACCTGCTCTGTGATGCATTTTCGTCACGTAGTGCCTCCCTTTTTTCAGCACAACTGCTTCCAAGAGCATTGGGAGTGATGGTCACACACAAACCTTTTACTTACTCTGCATAATAATTAATTTGTAGGTTCAAAACAGAATAACATCTACCGACATTAAGTACATAAGTTAATGTAAATATGGAACATTATATATGGTCTCAGTATTTTTAAACCACTTCATTTTACATCTCACAGCTTTTTGGATGTTTTCTCTCTTTTCTCCTTCACTAGTTTGTCCATGTTCGGGGTCATTGTCTGCCTAATAAACAAGCGAAGAACATTTGTTAAGTTCACAACTACAATGGAGTAATGTTGTGAGACTTACGTACAGTTTCAAGTACGAGAATAACTGTTCGCATATGTTCGAACATGCTGAACAGCTTAGAAGCAACTCTATGCAAGCATGAAACGTTTTTGTAAAAAGAGGCATACATCTGTTTATTTTGGAATGCATCTTTCGTTGCATTCTCATGTATACCACTCCTTTCACCTTCACCTTCACATTTTCAAGAGTATCTGAGGCTTCTACCATTAGGCTAATTGTTTATCTGTGAAAGTGTTAACTATAATTTTCATTTTCGTCTACCAATTCACAACATGCTTAAAATAAGCAGCTTCGCTACTCCACCGGTATAGCTGCTACGTTGGCCGCAAGTAAATAACGCTAGGGCCATATGCCCCAAGTAAGATAAGCAATGCTACATAACTATAGGAATGGGATGGGTGGCATCTGGGTTTTTACGTGCCGCACAATTTTTTCTAGTTCTGCATGCGAGTTCTATAGGGATGTACACAAACAAAAAAATCTGATGTGTTGCACTCACATGACTTTCTATACTCTTGTACATTCTTACATACTCTTATTCCTTCGTGTTACTTGAGATAAACATTTATAGAAATTATCTTATTTCTTATTTCCATGTAGATGCAAGGGGAATATTAGAATACAGCAGGCTCTGAACGACAGTCAAATCATTTTAGCTTTGAGATTCAGCTCTCTTTGCACGCTAAACATATAAAACATGAACAACGATGTTGCATTTCACGAAAGTTTGAAGTTTTCCGAAACTGACACAAATAACAAGGAATATATCCGAAATGGTTCCCTCTAAAAAAAAGTTTATTCGGATATAAATTGTGTGTTTCAGCGAGATCTATATTTTTTGTAGAGTAACATTTTGTCTATCTCTTACGGTTTAGGACTTACCTACTCAAAAGTCATCCAGAGTAAACAGGACTACATAGGCTATGGCCAGTAAATTCAAAATATACATTTCATTGATTCGAAGAATATCTTGAGCGTATGGAATTTTAATCAAAATCGTTAGACCCGTTTTCAAGAAAATCAGTTTTCGAAAAATTTTCCATGTAAAGGGTAGTTTAGGGTGGGGCTATTTTCTTAAAAATCTTCGTGCCGCATCCTTGAAAGACATTGAACTTAAATACCAACTTTGGTTTCTAACCGGCTCTTCGTTTTTGAGTTATGCTGTCCACAGACTGACAGACAGACACACACACACACACACACACACACACACACACACACACACACACACACACAGGTACCTTTTTTCTAAAAATGCTTTTCTTGGATTCAGGGGACCTTAAAACATATATTTCCTGTGAAATCTCGACATCGAATTTTTGGGTGGAATGCAATACTTCCTCTTCTTATCTGTAGAGAAAGTAAAAGAACTAATTGTTCTTATATTAATAAGGCTGAAGATTATAGCTCACCTTTAGCTGGCTCATCCCGAAGGAACCGGAAACTTCAGTGATGCCGTCGCCTCCAGAGCAATAACTCACATCACCTGTACGATGTATTGTGGATAGATTGTTCAGGTAACCGTCAAAGACAGAAAATTCTGCATTCCAAGTGACAAAAACAACCTGCGTGAAATATTATGCATATCTGTAGCAAACACTCATACAAATATTGGGCGGTAAAAGACATTGGCTTTATAGATAAACTTAAGTTGCTGAGAATCAAGGCACTATGACTCTACAGATAAACGTACGTTACCTGTTTCTTGTTGCATGCCTAAAAGCATAATTTTAAAACTTGATGTATTCTCATGAACTAATCAATATTAATACATTAGTTAGAAATAAAGCGAATTCAAAATATTGTACTATTTAATTTGAAAACCCAAAATTATTTCGTGTATGTAAGGAAAGAAATGCGTGTTTATTTTATGAATTTGAGAATTATTGTACAGAAATTCTCTCTTTCTAGACACTTAGCATACAGGCATATGGTATATAATCTTGTTCTTTATTATTTCAATATTCTTAAATGGATTCACGTTTTTCTAACGCAAAGGTTACGTGCCACTAGATTTAACAATACCACATCAAAATATAAGCAACTTCAAGTAAGACTTCCATAAGGTGCAGTAGCAAGCCTTGCGTTATTTAATGTTATTATTAATGATTTGTCAGCCTCTGTCACAAAACAGAAAAAAAATGAAAACTGCATTATTTGCAGATGATCTGGTTTTATGGCTATTTCTTCCTAAGAAAAAAACTCTCATCTACTTTCCACTGGAATGAACGAAGATTTAAAATATCTTGGGTAAAGACAACATGATGTCCATCAATACAGAAAAAGGCTTTCTATCATCTATTCTCTCTTGCTCACAGTCTCCCAGTAATAAACTTATTACATATATATTAGAGATATAAGTTAGTTCTACTTGTATGCCTACATTTAGTCAGGTAACGCGGAGGATTCTCCCAATGTATTCTAATTATTTCTCAAAGTTTTTGTTTGTTTAGTTACTGTATCTCTTGATAGTTTATTTAACAGAACGTTCCTGTAACATATCAATTGACTTTGTTTCAAAATATTTGCTATTGATTTTATCGCTGATATAATAATCATTGCCTTCAGTTTGTGTTTTGTCATCCTATATACTCCAATATCAGTAGTAGTCCCCAAAACATCCACTAAATACCCATTGACTTACCTGTTTAGAAAATGTTGTGTTAAATGGCGGAATGGGAATCTCCTCCATGTTGCGTTTGGTGAGGAAATTTCTGGCCAATGCTAGAATAGCATCCACCATGGCGTTTCCATTATTCCTTCGTTCTTGAACGTGGGATCTGTAGACAGACATTTTAGTTTATAAAAAGTGTGATGTCTTTCAACTTCATAACCTTTTTACTATTGTTTACTAACTCTGGTATAACATACATGCAAAACCTCGCTAACATTAAGAAAGCACCACCCAGTTTTGTTGTAGATCATTCTTAAAAGTCAGATTCATATTGTCGATTACTGTACGAAAGCATGAATTGCGCGAAAAGATACTAGGATGAAATTACTCGAAATTTGTGAAAATGTGTAAAAGCGTTACTCTGGACACAGGCCCTCTTCAGTGTGCTTCTCCGCACCGCTGAGATTGCACTTTTAATTTCTTTACAGATACCTTGGATATAATATCACACATGGAGTATTACGTTGTGTAATTAATTCACATTGCTGATAACTAATGCATCGTGATTAAACTTCAAAATACGCCAGGACTAGGAAGGTAACTTCCAAGCGTCTGGTATCGTTTAGAAAAAGTATGTGTATATGTGTGTGTCTGTAAACGCATAATTCAAAAACATAAAGTTGGTTAAAAGCCAAAGTTGGAGTTTAAGTTTAATACCGTTCAAGAATGAAACACGAAGATTTTGAAGAAAACTCCTTTGCATAGCTGATGAACGGTAAGATATGGACCAAATCTTACTGTACAAAGAATGTAGATCTCGTTAAAATACACAAGCTGATCCCAAATGCATTATTTATCATTTCGGAGATATACCGTGTTATCTGTTTTAGCTTTGCAATACTTATATGTTTCTCAAATGAGAGGCCGTGAGTGTAGGAGTAGAAAAGGGCTTGTAAGTGAAACACAGTATTTTTTTCTTTTTGTTGGGAGTGATATGAAAGGTACCCGTGACACTTCTGTACTAGAGATAACACTGTCCAGTCATAATGCAGATCACAACCCGATATTGTTGATTGAGTCATAATATCCGTCTTCAGTGGACTTTAACATAAATGTACAAACTGAAGGAGACATAAATGTTGCGCTTATTTTACGATCCCACTAGAGGCGCTTAATTTATTTCGTTTGTTTAATGTGATCAACTTATTTTGATTGTAAGGTGCTGTAGTTTTAATTTCTTATATTTAATTTTTGTATTTTTAATGATCATAGACTTTAGACCTACAATGACGATATAATATCTTTGCTTTTGTCATTGTGAAATGAAACTTGCCCTGGGCCATGTCCCAAAATTATTTGAAAACCTAGTACAATGGTTTTTGGCGATGTAATATACCGTGATAAAGCAGTTTTAGCACTTTGCAAGAAAACTGTCTCTATCGCTTCTCTTTTAAATGCCGTTCTAATTGAAGTGTATAAGTTAATATGAGATACAATTACCTGTATATATCGATCATTCTATTTTCTTCAATAAGTTCTGCTACAGACTCCCGGACGAGGAAACTATCCAGCTCTTTCTTCAGGTATTTATTCAGTACATATCTCAATTCCCGATCGATTTGCTTCTGTAATGTTTCATCTGTAAAAGTAAAAATTAATTTTGTCAACGTACTTATACAATGTGCTTATGTCAAAAAAACAGAGAAAGTGAAAGTTTAATCCTGTAGAAGGAAAATAATTAAATAATGTTTATGTAGTTATATGCATATTACAGAAAGAGTCCAACTCGCAATACATGAGTATTAAAATGGTTTACTGTGAAGTGGACAATAGGATAAGCAATTAAGTTTAAGGACTCTGGTAATTTGTCAAGCAAAAATATCTAATGTGTTGTACTCACATGACTTTCTCTACTCCTGCCATAACTATTCTTACAGTCTTACTCCTTTATCTTCTTCACGTTAGTCGAGATAAGCATTTGCAGCTATTATCTTATTACACATTTTCTTGTAGGTGCGAGGGGAATATGGGAATACAGTAGACCTTGAGCGATACTCCAATCGGACATAACTTGTGCTTTTTAGCAGGATCTACATTTTTGTATCCAAAAGTCATCAACAGTAAACAGAACTACATAGGCTATATCCAGAAAATTCAAAATGTACATTTCGATTGCCATAAAAATATCTCAAACGTATAGCATTTTAATCAAAACCATTACAGCCATTTTCGAGAAAATCAAACTTCACGAACAATTTTACAATAAAAGGGTAGTTTTGGGTGGAGGAATTTACTTAAAAAATCTTCGTGTGGTATTCTTGAAACATATTAAACTTAAATACTGACTTAGGTTTTTAACTGACTTTTCGTTTGTGAGTTGTTTTGTTCACAGACAGGCATACAACACACACATACACACGGACTTTTCCGCAAAACAACCTTTCTGGATTTAGGGGACCTTAAATATATATTTCTGTGAAATCTCGATATGAAATTTTGGGTCGAATACAATGCTCCCCTTTACTTACTTAGTAAAGAATGTAAAAATGCAGATCTCCTTAAAGCCCAAAGTTTATTTCCAAATGCATTTTTTGTGGATTCTACCATTTCTGAGATTTTTCTTGTTTTTCGTATTAGCTTTGCAACAACTAAACTTTTCTCAAATAGAAGGTTGTTATTAACTCTTTATCTCTTGGGCATACAAATAGAATGGAATTTCAAAGCCTTCATATAGCGACCAGTTTTGAAAGATTTGAATATCGCTCAAACCTTACTGTATTCTCATATTCCCCTTACCCCTACAAGAAAATATATAATAAGATAATTTCTGCAAATTTTTATCTGGATTAGTATGAAGAAGATAGAGGAATAAGTGTTTGTAAGAATAGCTAATACAAGAGCAGAGGTCATGTGAGTGCAAAACATCAGTTTTACGTTTCTGTTTAATAACTCCACTGTAAACAGCTTTTATATAAAATGTAATTAGTCAAGACAGTTTTTTATGCCATTTCTAACAGGAGTGAATTAAACTGTCAAATTTATTTCAGTTATTTTTGATTTGTTTTATTTATGCTTGGTAACATTAAATTTATTTTGGAAATTCACAAAAAAGTGTATTAGACACAAATGATACTGTATGTCAAATAAGCCAAACAGAGTTTGATTAAATTTGTTGTACAGTTTTATAGTAGTTTAGGCTATGCCTAGCTTGCATTTTATACTTAGTTTACCTTGTAAAGTTGAAGATTTGACAATACTAAATGTTATATTACACATAATATTAAGTGTAATTTGATTCATAAAGCGTGGATGACATAATATTTCATTTATAAGCTATTTGCAACACAGAACCATAACATTTATGTCGTTATGTTATGTTTATTAAACACAATTTTAAAACACTACCTAATTTTTCGCGTCCCTGAGGACTCGCTTCAGTAACTCTGTCGCGGAAATTATACGTGTTTGTGCTTTATGTAAACCATAGCGCTCTTTGATTGAACTTTATAAACAGTAGGTGATGTCGGTATTTTTTTTTTTTTTTTTTGAATGAATCTTACATAATTATTTAAGCTGCGTTGTTTATTGTGCGGTTACCCTTGATTTTTGGGCAATGTATGTATTAATGATATGTAAAAGTTTAATTTGAGCCCAAAAGTAGCTCTAAGCGAATTATAATAATTTATTTCTTGAAACCGAACATTATCAGTTATAAAATGCAGAAGTACAAGTATTATACTTACCAAAATCTTCTATGTTTACTGTACTAAGCTGTACTAGACCATGTTTCGTGTTTTTCCACAACTGCGAAAGGATACAAAATATTATAACAGCAGGTGTAATGTTTACCTTTGTGCAAGTAATTCCTAGAAAAATAGAGCATGCGTTGATATGAACTCTAGAATATATTAGTGTGTCAGTTTCTCCTTGGAATATTTCTGTTAGAGTTACTGTAGAAATGAAAGTTAGAATATTCGTTATTCATTTATTTAATGTAATTCCTTATTTGAGGGCTAGCATTTAGTAAATTATAACTATAGGATTTACGCGTCTGTAAAATCATTTAATTATGTAAGATAAAATATAGCATAAAGAGAAGAAAAATCTATGAAATAAATAAGAATCAACTTCAAATAAAATATAAATAACACATCAATCTTTCAATAGTAAGATTCAAGATGGTTAGCTAAAATGAATGTACTTTACATTTCAACGATTCTGATGAAGTGAACGAACTCAAAGATTGAAATGGTTTAGGTGCGTGAAGTGGGTCAAGTAGTCACGAATATACTTCAATCATACACTTGTCACAAGAAATGTGGCTCAGTTTCTTAGATAATAGGAATTCTATTCATACTACGTTTTTCGCTCGTGCCCCAATGTCTGACTGAGCCTGACTGAACTAGACTGCACAAGACTGGACTGGACTACACTGCACTGGAGCAAATGCGGAGGAGATCCCACACTTAGCCTAGAGGTGATATATTCTATATCGGAATCCTGGGAGGACGGTATGATATGAGTGTGTTTTACGGAGCTCGGTGTGATTCGAACTTCCAAAGTACTACTTACACAGAGCTAGTGTGAAACAGCAATATGGGATGTTATTGACATTCTTATAGTTATTATTAAACCAACCAAATAATCATTAGAAATGGACTACGTAATACCGGGCAGGAGATTGAAACTGCATGAGGATAGAACTAGACATTTCATTGCCAACCTAATTCACCACGTTCCATAACTCTTGATAGGGCAAATGTACACATAAGAATTGCGCAATGATGCCATATATGTTAGTGGTACATATTTATCAATAATAGTGAGAACAGCAGAATTTACTGCAATAGCACTGTATGACGTAGTAATTAGGCTGTGTAGTGTAAATACAGACGTGGTCAAGTTATTAGTGTAAACTTCGTCTAGTTCTTAAGTATTTGCACGGAATACAAACAGTTCATTATTAGAGTTAGAACATCATGGTACAACAGAGAATATTATTGGCTTTTAGCTCTTAGCGCACCGCAATTTCAATCTAGCGAGATATTTTTGAAAATTTTGGCCTAGTTTTGGTTAAATAGTGTGCAAAATTAAATATTGTGCATATTCGTTGTATGATAGCAACATTAGCAGGAATATACCTTTTAAAACTACTTTTCATATAATAGCTCAATCACTTAGTGCGATAATTGTTAGCCTTAAGCTCATTTTAAAAGAAACGCGGGAATGTTTGAAAGATGGTATTATAACTTCGAAGATTATAGAATCCTTTGAAAAAGTTATTTTATTGTTACTAATACATTTACGTTATCTAAAGATGCTTAATTTTAAAATATACCTACTAATTAATGAAAAGTTTATTCTGATAATTTGACCACGTGTTTGAGTTTTAAAATCACAGATTGCTTACTGTTAGGGACTTGTTTGCAGGCTGGTAGTCGATGTCGTAGTTGATGGTATAGAGAGTATCTCCGTCCAATTTGAGACCTACTCTCCCAGTTGCTTTCACATCTGTAAGGTCCACACTAAAACAAAATATGGTCATGAATAATTCTATAAGAAGCTAAGTGTCTGCATGATGACAATCCTGCAGTTCTAAAGGTCTCAAGAGAATACTCAGCAGAACTTAAACGAGTATAATGAACTGTTCTAACTCTCAAACTCTGTTTTATGAGTTTTATATAGTGCACTTTAATGTGTTATAACATCATGCTTAGATTGTAGAAGTATTCTTTCGGATAGTTATTAGCATCTATAGTTATGTGGTTAACTAAGCTATAAGTATTTATTTTTTCTCTTTAATTTGTTTCGCGTTCATCGATGTTTAAGTTAGTCTGTGCATAACGATTTCTCTTTGAAGCTCATGCAATTTTTAGATGGTATAACCAAAGCACCATGGCCGAGTGGTTAAACCGTTCACCTCTAACCAAGGCAAGGGGATTTAGAATTAGTAGTGCTTTGCACCCTCATTTCATATCATCTCCTTCCTCAGGCTGATCACCCATCATGGCTACTCTCTCTGATCCAGAGTTCCTCTGCTCCTCGAAGGACATCTGTACCGGGCGCCCACTTATAAATCCTGGGTTGAAGTCCTCCATACCAGTAGGGGGGAAAATACACAACAGAAGAATAACCAACGAATTTATTTCATATACCTGTTTGTTTTACTTGTAACGAATTTGAGAGTTGAAACATACTGAAACAAACTGTTTGTCTACTTTCTTAGCTTTAGTTACCAATAACCCATGTGCAAGTATTTTTAAAAATGCCAAATGCTGCACAAGTTTACTTGACGTAAGTTAGCTATACATATATTTTAAAGAGCCTTGCTACATTCGTGAAATAACTCACCTAAATTTCCCGAAACTGGTACGTGGCTTCATGTGAGGAACACCGCTATTAGTGACCTCAAAGTCTCCCTGTATCTGGAGGGAACTGAAACTCACATCCACCTCCATGTTCATCTGGTCGAGGTTTGGTTTTAAGCTCTCCAGATTTAGGTCTATGATGTTCAATAACGTCAAATTATACAGCTTCCTGTGGAAATTACCAATATAACATATAGTCAAACCTACAGGTTGCAGGGATTAGGATTAAAAGTTCTCAGTTGTGATACTTATTTCTACAAAATAGCAATCGTTTATCTGTGCAGATAGCTTCTATTGTTTATACTGTTATTGTCTGTTATCACGGACTACACACGCTAGTTCAAGCTTGGAAATTGCGTCTCATCGCTCGTCTTCGCTGACAGCAGAACGTTTGCGCCACTGTTGTTCGATTGCGCTCTGTAACTGTTTTAACATACGAAGGGATATCTACTTATGCCAAATACCGATAAGTTGGGCCACCCGGTATGTGTATATTTAGTTACTGTTATTGCATTCTTCCTGATGGGAACTTATTGCTGGCTACTTTGCAACTTAATTAATTAAAATTCGTATTTTTTGGAGAGTACAACAAGCTGTAATGCACCGGATTGTTAAAAGAACAGTCTATTGACAATTTATGGTGCATAAGCTAAACAAACTAATGTAAAATGTGTTGTACATATAAAATAATTTCTTTATTCCCGAAGTTTTCATGTATTTATGCCTTAGAAAAGCTCACTTACGCCTTTGTGTCATCGGTAACCTGCAGGAATATATTTTTCAAATGCATGTTAGCTTGTGCACTTCGCAGTCTGTTATTCTGGAAAAAAGAAGACAAATTTTAGGACATAGCCTGTGCTTAATATTGTAAAATACCTTCTCTGTTAGAAAAGTGTATCTGTAAACTAACAATAATGACACTAATTTATAACAAATCAATGTTGATATTTAAAGCGAAACGCGCTTATGCCAAATGCTTTATTATATGTTTATATATCCCAGTACTGTATTCTGAACTTTAAAAAAGGAAACTGTTGTGCAAGCAGTGATTAAATTTATTTCGTTGGAGTACCTAGTAGAAAATATTGTATAGGGTATGTGATATTGAAGTATTAAATTACACCAACTAATTATGCAAAATTGCAAATTAAGACCTACATTAAACAAATTCGCAACAAATTTTGAATTCCTATTCTCTGCAGCTCCTGAATATATTACGCATGTAAGTTAAAATATAATCTGCGCATGGTGTTTGAATAGTGGAAGATGGTGAAAGAAAAAGTTAATAATTAAGATATTTCTAAATCTTTATAAGTATTCCAAATGTTATCTACGTATTGTTGATATGAATTCCATTAGTTAATATTAGGACTATTATAAAAATGACTAGTGTGCTCATCTTAACGTAAATTTCAAATAACTTATCGTGTTTAGCACCCTTAAACAAAGATTAAATTGATATAATTTATATTTTGCACCGGTTGTATGAACGATGGTGTTGACTTTAAAAACAAAACAAACATACGAAACGAAAATGTACGCATTAGATCTAATTCTAAGTTTAGCCACCACTGTTGATTTTCGGTAGCAAGCTTTAACGAGATAAGCTATACCAAGCACGGAAACCAGGTGTTGCTGATTAAGCTTATGTTTGTAAGCAAAGCATCTCAGATTGAAATTGTTTTTACTTCTAGTCCATTACATAATTGATACAGGATAGGAATATACTTTCTACACTTGCACTGAAGTTGTAACTTGTAACTATTATTTTAGTCTTCGAAGCTTTATAGTCCTTTGGAATACAATAGTCCTATTTTAATATTGCAAGGTTTTAGAGTTTTAGAGTTTTGATTTTTTACTATTTTAGTTTTCGCATTTTCGCTCCTGTTTTACCTTTCATTCTTAAGCTTTAATTGTAAAGCCTAGATGGTTCTGCGATTTACCGGTTTTTTTATCTTACGACGTCGGGTCCAAGTGATCCTGTTGTCGACGGACCCTTAACTACTCACTCACTCACTCACTCACTCACTCACTCACTCACTCACTCACTCACTTCACTCACTTCACTCTCTCACTCACTCACTCACTCACTCACTCACTCACTTCACTTCACTCACTTCACTCACTTCACTCACTTCACTCACTTCACTCACTTCACTTCACTCACTTCACTCTCTCACTCACTCACTCACTCACTCAGTCACTCACCTTCATGATACGTGACATGAGGCGAGACTGTGCATTATGAAGTACTTCTGACAATTCCCCATCCAGCACTGAAATGAAGAAAATATGTAAGGACGAGGCATTATGTAGTATTCTATTCCCATGTCATTCTAGTACACAGGAACGGAGATTTCGATTAGTGAATCATTGAGATAAACATCTGATACCTAAGATGATCTTTGATCCCTCTCCGGCGTATAAAATGTCTGAAATATTAACGCTGGTTAATTTTGGTCGCGATTGTTATAATTACTTTGACTTCAAAAAACTGATTTATCTGACTTATCTCTACAATAAAAGGTATATGTAGTTCATTATTATCAAAGGAAAACAGTTATTTGGGGAGCCTTATCATGATTAGAATCACGGATAAAAATTGGTTGCAGAGGAATGTTTTTTGGACTCATGTGGAGTGATAAACGAAGTAAAATACCTTCTAAGTTTGTAATAAAGCTTTACATTCTTTTACGAAAAGTGGACCAATGCATTACCAACATAAATACTTGCAGATGTTTTGTCGTAAAATATTTCACTAAACTTTAATATAGTTCCATATACCGAGTGACCTTTCTCAGTGCGGATTGAGAAGTCCCTGTGTTATGCAGTCTATTCCGTAAATACCGTCCACTGCATCTTGTCGTATGAATTTCGGCTGAAATGACTACTCTGCACCGTATTGTTTGAAGCAACTTGTTCTCGTAGCGTAACAGTGTGCCCGTTGGCCTTCGGCATTGAAGGTCCCAGTTCAAATACTGCTACTTGAAGGTATTTTTATGCTTAGCAAGCTTAATGAGAATTGATAGTTTTATAGTTTCACTTATTATTTTAATTGTATGAAATTCATGAAAACATAAACTATCACTAGAATATGCTTTAATGAACATCAGAACTAAATACATGCTAACATTGTAATAATACATTACAATCATAAGGCATCATTTCGTATTCTTTTTATTCAAAGCCATTTTTTTAAAATAAAGTCAATAAATTGTTCTGAGAATTTACAAAACACAGTGCGTACACACAAACAGGATAGCGTTTTCAAGCCCATATTATGAAGGAGCATATGCTTTGCTAGAAACATTCACAGAAATTACTAAACATCTCACTTATTAGCAGGCGTAATTTGAACGTCTTTCACCATGGCTTACCAGCATGTTAACCATTGCGCTATTAGAGCACGTTAACAATAAGTACCATCGTAACCCTAATCAGCGTGGGCTGGTTTCAGCACATGCATTTTGCTTCGTCTGTAAAGTTCACGGTTCCTAGTTACCAATCCGCAGGATGAGAAGTCTCGCTCGGTATATATCACGTGCAAGATAATAATCAGTAGCATTAACCGTTATAAGAAGTACTAGTTTTAATAACTTACCACCTTTAGAAATATTCTGTCTAGTAGATATATCCACCAAATCGACAAAGAGGAGTACAGCTAATACAAGCAGCCTCATGTTTCTGTCAAAATTAGACAAAGAAAATAAGCTTTATGCATAGAATAGACGCAACCAACTCATTACCGCGGCTAACGAAAAATACAGGCTTCAGCACGAATCGGAGCAACGTAGTAATGGTAGTAACATTGTATTCCATCATGATAATATGAATATAATATGAATATATGAATCCAAGGGCACGTTTTTTTGCGCCGTAGCCTGTCTTTTTCGTTAGTCACGCTCATGACTATGACATCATTGGGAATTCTTCAGAATAGCTGTGGTGGAAAAAGTTTCAACTTGAACCGGAAGAAATTACCTAGCCCCTAAATGAACTTCCACAGCGTAACGGTTTTGGGAAATATAAACATTTGTGTTTGCATTATTTAGTAATCATAAAAGGTCACTTAACCAATTTACATTATTTCCTGAATGTTAAAATTGCTAAAAATAAGACTTATAAACAGCGTGGTGGTGGCGGTGGTGATATTGGTGGTGGTACGATCGTTTATAATAGTTTAATAGCTAGTAACCTAGACGTAGGATGTTATGAACTATTTAAAAACTATTTAT